>BLKR01005493.1:0-79208 GCA_011170035.1 Teleogryllus occipitalis
AATAATAATAATAATAATAATAATAATAATAATAATAATAATAATAATAATAATAATAATAATAATAATAATAATAATAATAATAACAATAATAATAACAATAACAACAATAACAACAAAAACTAGCGCAGTAGCTCAGTGCGTAGCGAGCTGACTTCGCAGTCGGGAGGCCCGGGTTCGATCCCCATCTTGACCGGGGTTTTCGTGGTTTCCCTTGGACATACAAGCGAATGCTGGAATGGTTCCAAAAGGCAACGATTATTATAATTCCCCTAACAAAGGGCTTCGATTTATGGATTCTTTCCAAGATCCTATTGGGTCAATTGAGAGTGAAAAAATATAGTTTTTGAAACATTTTTTTTAGTTGGAGCACTGAGACAATGTTTCCCCAAACAGATCCAGTTTCCAGAAGTAGTAAATTGACATATGAAACACACACTGCTTTGTTAATACTACAAAATGTCTAATATGTATCAGTGAATATTTGTTAAGTATTAAATGACAATGCTTTGTTCTTTTGGGAAAGTTCCAAACGGATAATTTGGAAGGAAGGTTTGGGCAGTTTCGGCATATGAGCGATGGAAATCATCATGTATCGCTCACTCAGACTCTTGAGTCAGAAAAAAACTAAAGGTACTGAATCTAATAGTTGTGTTCAGCTAGTGAAGGTTTCTCCACTTTGAAATCTTTCATTTATGATTATGGTGGCAACATATCAGAGGATGTGAATATTTATGTTCAATTTCAGGATGTTCCGTCTTTTTCTGACATTGCACTTAATAACAGTGACTCCTTAGTCTCACTAATTTATGTTGCAGGCTATGTTGCTTCATCTGTCAGTCGAAGAGTTGTATGTGAACCCTATTGAAATACGTTAATAAAAGAAAGAGACTTGAAAATAGAAAATCCTACTGGTATTTATTTTGATTCATTAAATGGTGGTTAAAAGGTGGTTTAAGACGGCCAAAAGAATTTGTGCCTAGGATAGTTCTTTACGTTTTCAGGTGTTTCAGGTATTAATCTCGGAATATTTTGGAATTAAGTTCCTGAAGCACGAGAATCAAAGAGCTGCATTAAAAAGCTTAGTGTTAGAGAAAGATGACATTCAATTAATAGAAAAAAAATTGTAGTTGTGGAGAAATGATTTTCACGTTAACGGGACATAGTGTAATGTGTATGGCAAATATTTTGTTAAATAATTATTGTAAGTTAATAAATTACAAGTGTAATGACTTGAAGGATGCAAGACGCAAGTTCACAAAAGTGAATGGTCAATAGGAAAACATTAAAGCATTGCAAAACAATTTTTATGTATTTTCAATGTATTTTGTACATTTCCATAAAGTCTTACATGATCTGAAAGTACTTTCTGGATAAAATATTGTATTTCATCCTTTTTTTATTCCTTCCATTTCACTTATTTTTGAGCAACTTACATTTTCTTAACTTATCGATGAACAAAATTTTACGTTCTCTTACAAAAATATCAAATATACTAAATTACTAATATGGTCATCAGAGCAGTAACTTATAAATGTGCATTACATAAGGCCTTTCACAATAATTTAATGCAGACAACATGAAAGAAATAGAGCAAGGATAAACAAATAGAATTTTTATCCTGAAGTTCCCTAATCGTATTTAATTAGTACTTATCTTATTAGTATCAATGATGGTAGCAAACTTTATGAATTTACAAAATTATGTACTATAAATTATTTGGCTCAAAAATATGTTTAAATGTAATAGGCAATTTAAGTCTTCACAATACATTAGGTGTAATTTACATATTCGAAAAGAGTACAAAACTGGAATGCCTTTATACAAATAACTAAAATAAATTCCTCGAGCGCCAGGAAAGCCTAATTTTCATTGATTTGTTCTAAATTCAATGAGCACGCGTTTACGTTGGATTTTAAGAAATATATTTGACTGAAACTGCGGGGAGGGCGCTGCGCCGCTAGGGCAACCGGCATTTCCTGCCAACCTCCCTTCGTGACGTCCTTCGGCGCACACGCAGGCCTTCTATTCCAGACGGCCTTGGATGTAGTCGATGCTCCTTGCTCGGATTCTGATGGGCGATTCCTCCTTTTGTCAGTACCCGTCTGTGCAAGCTGCAAGTTCAAACGCCTCGGTTGGAATTGTAGCAATGTAAATGTAAGTTTAGTAAAAGTGGTTAGGTGAAAGTAAAGATTGTGATATACCAAAATGACGAACTATTTTTATTATGGAAATGTCATTGTATATGACGTAGAAGATAGGGATGTCAATAGACGATCGCGAGGGGGTCGCTATGTGACAAATAAACAACCGGCGTTAAGGATTATTTTCGTTAGGTTGAAAATGACAGAGCAGAGGCGGAATAAGCATTGTTTTGAGTGACAAAAGAAAAAGTGATTAAATATTGTGAATACACATTAAAATGAACATCAAACTATATTATAATTGACACACCTTTACATGAAATGTTTTACAGTTTTAAAATATCATATTCTTATCTGTATTGTTTTACGACTGGTCTGGTAGTTTCCAAAATTTGGTATTGACATTTAATAAACTTTAACTGTATGACTATACTTGGGAGAAGCTAATTAGCTTTCAAAAGAACTTTGTTAGCTTTGCTGATTTCGATGACAACCAAGAAGCGAGTTTATATGAAATTTCTGTGACTCACAACGCTTTTCCAAGAAGAAACCGTTGGTCACGGCGAGCGCCGATGACTGCGACGTCAAGGTCACGCTTCAATAGGTTGTAACCAGAGGGAGCTTCCACGCTGTCGCCTACCTCGTTCGTAGTGCCGCAGTCTGGATAGCAGTTCCTCACGCCATTCGGGATTGCATTGCCAGGAAAAATCGATTTCATTTCTTAAATCATCCAAAGAAAATTTACTAAGAGACGTGCGAATGAGATGCGAATCCAATATTCTTTGTATTAAATAATGAGTAAAAATAGCAATAAAAAAGCTGAAATAAAAAGAAACAGTCTTTCATTAGATGTGCTTCCTATTCATAATTTCAATGTTCGCAGAAATATACGAGTTTTCCTTGACGAAAATCGTATAATTTCTAGCTATTCTTGACCTTGCAATTTTTCGATACCATTCACTAGTTAAATTTTGGATATTCCAAGAAACTTTTGTTTTCATGTTATCGTAAAATATATTACTTTCAATAAGGTTATGCACTTGCTTCTTGACCAATTTCTCGTGCTCTGCAGCTCGGTGTGGCGAACGATGTTGTCCCTTCTAACACTTCGGCAAAAATTGCGGAGTTTCCTAAGAACGCTAGAGAAATTCTTGTGACGGTTCGAACTAAATTCTGATTGATCGATTAAACTTGCCTAAGTGAGCGCTTTCATAAATTTGTCTTCTCCTTATGGCACTATCTATGACAACTTTTCTGAATCGTTTGGAACTTCTCACTCTCTCGCCGAGGTAGAATGAAGTTTTGTAACTCGACTTTAGCAGTTACAGTATGGTGCTGATTATAGATGTTATTAAAGAATTGATGTAATTAATAATGCATGAGGTGATGACATTCATTATTGTGTTGATTATCGGGTTGCTGGCGTGAGGGTCTGGCGATTGAGAATTTGGTGGGGAGATGTTATGGGAGTTTTGGGCGGTTTTTGGGTTGATTTTAGAAGTTTGAAATATGGTTGAAGTTTGGGATTTTGTTGGTTTGAGGAAATGATGGGAATTCTTGAAGGTTGATTTGCGAGGATTGACCAGTTAAGGTTTGGTTTACATTGCTATTATCAGTGGTCGGGTTTTTTGTTTCTCTTTCATTTATCTCTTTAATGTATATACAGTTCTGATTCCTAATGTCCGCCCTGTGGTTTCCTTTACAGCGAGCACACGTTGGAGTTCCGTCTTTCTTGGGACACTTTACTGAACAATGATTGCCCTCGCAGAATGCGCAGTTGACGTGATTACAGTTATTTTTGGTGTGTCCGAAATCCAAACGTCTTTTTCATTGCAAAGGGCCTTTCGGTTTTTTACGTCTTTCTACCTTCACTCGATAGTTACATATTTAATACATTAATAGTATGATATCAATTGGTTCGGTTCCGTTAAATTCGGTGGTCACTACAGGAATGGGGTTGCCGTCCTTTTGGAGTCTAGTCACTTTCAGAATTGAAGGGTACCGCTGTTTTAAGTCTAATGCTATTTCAGGTACTGTTATTGATTGATGCAGATTCTTAAAAACCACTGAATTTTTGTTTGTTTGTTTGAAGGGTCTTCGAATGAAAGAAATTTCCTTTGTGTTTGTATTGGTATTTAACAATATTACGGAAGTCAGTGGTTTGGCATTGATCTTGACTTAATCGTATTTAACATCTGATATGAAATTACTTGAAACTTTACGCTTAAGTTCCTTAGTGAAATTATTAATATTTGTTATATTAGTCATATATTGGAGGAATTTTACCTGTTTGAGACAAATTATTGTTTGGAATATTGTTAGATAAGCAAATCTCGTGTCCTCGATTTCGCGATTGATTTTTCTTAATTCACTAAATCTGTTATCGGTACGCTAATTATATTTAAGTTCACTTGACAATTCAGGTGGATCACTAGATTTGTTTGGATCTACACTCAATTTTTTGTTTTCGTGAGAGTTTGAGGGATCACCGACTGACCTTTTTCTAGTGAAAGAGGTTGCCATTGAAGGATCTAGTGAAAGAGGTTGCCTTGGTCGCGTTAACTGTTGTAGCCATCCTCGAGATTCACTTCGGGGTTGTGCTGTATTAGGGCTGCGTCTATGATGAAATCCATACCTTCACTAGATGGTAACATTCCCGGGTATTGATGAACTTTGCCTGTGAAGGTGGTGTCGAATCCACCGTTGTTTAGGGTTAATAGAGCACTGCTTATCGCATGCCCTGTTGATGAGTTGATATCGAATGACATTCACTTATCACACGATACCATTTAAGTTGTTACTGCAACTTCGAAGTTCATTCACTACGGGAAACTAGCTGACGAACTGCGGGAGCTCTGTTTACTAGGTCCGCACGGCTCGGAGTCGAACACTAGAATGCCAGTAACACCATGATGATCATGTGGTAGTTATATAAAAGTAGACACGAATTTTTCTCCAAATACCGAATAACAATATTCAATTTGCTTACCACAGTCGTACGATGAGTATGATTTTGTTTGTTGAACATTGTTCAAATACACAGTCTAATAGGCATTTGTTTTGGTTAATCTTCATACCATATGGAGCATGTGTTTGACTCTTAGCCAGTGTCAGATCTGACAGAGGTAACTACAGACCTTATCAAGCCTTTTCATGTATTGGAACTTTTCTAGAATTGGATAAACTGGGACGATATGATCGATGATCTTTGGACAATTCAAGATATTTCAACATGTTTTTTGACAAATGTAGAATTCATCATCATGAAAAATTCTGAGAACCGCTTTGGGAAAATGTCTGATTTTGTGAGACTATTACAACTTCTGAATCTGGATTCTTTCTTCCCTTTTAAGCCACATAAATTATTTTATCTGTATCATGTCCATTATTTTTAAATATTACCTATTGAACGGATTGTATTTGCACGATTTCTTTAGTTTTTCGTTCTCAAATTTCCTATTATGTACTTCGTAATGTCTCCTGATACTCTTACGCTAACTGCCACTCGACCGCTCAGATTTAATTACCAGGCTTTTAATTGAATTGATTTTTGATGAATGACCACATAAGACATTCCCATTCATACTTTCCCATTTCGACCAGTTCTTTACGACAGCTGGTTTCAATTAGTTTGAATTTGTCTCCCTGCTTTTTATGAGGCAAATTTGTGTTGTTCATCAGCTCGCGAGTGGACGATATAATTCATTGTAAGCAGTTGTTATTATTGTTATTATTATTATTATTATTATTATTATTATTATTATTATTATTATTATTATTATTAATTTTTAAGTCTCTCGCCAAGCGAGGTGCCATCAGCCGACACCGGGACCTTTAGAGAACCAAGGTGCCTGCTTCGCTTGCAAACTCAGGCGGTCAGGTTTCGACGGTGAAGTCAGGTGAAGTTATATCAATAAAAACTTCCTCACGATTCGTGCAGTACTCAGGAGAACAGCCTTTTGCATTGTATGAATGTGCCAGTTGTTAAGGCCAAGCCTTGCAGACGATGAACTTAGTTCTTCAGAGACCAGTCCATTTGCAGAGATAACCACAGGAACTACTTCAACAGATACTAACCGCCACATGTCGCTCAGTCCAATAGCCAAGGCCTGATATTTTCGCTTCTTCTCGGCAATGGAAACGGCTATATTATTTTTTTTCCTAGGGCGTTTATCCAGCCGATAGCCGGTTGCCCTTTACGTCTCGAAGGGACGCACATTCGACCACACACTGGACAAACACTCTTGCGGGCTCCTCTGATCTGGGGTCAGCAGAACGCGAGGCCCTCCGCGACAACACACACACAAAGTCAAGGGACAAACAGCCATGCCCAGGGCGGGACTCGAACCTGCGACCCTTCGGACCGAAGTGCTGAGTTGGTACTCGCTCTTAGCCACCTCGGCCTTCCAGGTCGGCTATTATTATTATTATTATTATTATTATTATTATTATTATTATTATTATTATTATTATTATTTGCTGGAAAATAAACACTGAAATATTTAAAATTTCATATTAACATAAATTTAATATCGTTGTGAAAAATTATAATCTTCTTTTAGACCTTGGAAAGGGGCAAGTAATACACCCCCTTTCGTGGGTAAGGCCTGTAGGTTAGCTACTAGCGCATAACCTGCGTCCATGGCGACGCTATGCCCTCGCGGGCTCGGCAGGGGCAGGCGAGTGCCCAGGCCGCCCGTCGGGCCCTGCTCCCCGCGAGGGTGGCCATTCCCTAATTACCTGGCTGACCCGTCGCCACCACTCTGAGATAATTAACAAATTAACTCCACAAATTGAGCTAAGAAAACATAAATTTCATCACGCGAGCGGCTAATGCGGGCGGTGGCGACCCGGTAACGACCACAGCAGCGCATCAGGGAGTGACCCACCTGGCGAGGCGTGCCCTAAAGCGGGGAGGCCCCGGCTGCTCAAACTTTGCTTTCGAGAAAGAATATAGTAATCAATGAAAGAGCTTTGGCTAATGGCTTTGAGCAATGGCTATGCTTTTGTTCAGATACTCCTTCGAAAATCACATGCTGTTTAGGATATCTATAATTACCATTTTGATTGATTGGTTGATTTTTCGTGTATTCGGGCGCGTCAACTGCTTTGATCATTAGTACCGTCAGTGTAGTGTATGCTTTTTCTCGGGAGATGGCGATGATCTTCCCCCGCTGGATGGCGAGATCCGGCGCCGACCTACCGTCGGCTAGTGGGGTTTCCCCCTAACCAGGACTCTCCCTCCAGCAGGGCACCGCCCCAGCCGGGACAAGCTCTAAGCTCCCGACCGGTCTCCCGGAATATGTGATAGAGTAGTGCATGTTAGTGTAAGTGTGTGTAAGGGGAGGGGATAGGACAAGGAATAGGAAGGACAGATCGCGCGCGGTCCGTGGCCCGTTTGGTTGGGTACTGCTCCGGCATTCGCCTGGTGTTGATCGGAGAAACCACGGGAAACTACCGATCAGATCAGCGGGCCTCTAGAATTCTCCTCCAGACAGCGACTGAATTCGACCTAGCTGAAAAGCTAGTGTCGAAATCCTGCCGCCGTTAGGACTCGAACCTAGGACCTTCCGGTCAGAGGCAGCAGTGATATCAGTTGATGTACTGATCTACCGCTCCCGGTACCGTTTTGATCTGTGTGAACATTGTGTATTTCGTAAATAATGGTTTTAGAAGTGGAAATAATTCAACCTTGAATTCATCTTGGAACAGACCACGAACTGTGCATTATATGCTTGATGCATGCACCGACTTGATACCGTACGTGGGTAAACATTCTACTATTGTAAAGCGTTATAGTAATTAACATCATTAGCACGATATTGCCAAATAACCAACCAGAGTCCCTTATTTGTTATATCAACCGTGTGGTGTTCAATACTTTCTTTTAAGCTATTAACGAGACATTATTTTAAGAATTTTGATATAAATGACTCTTAAATCCTTAATTGACACCAACCATGGGTTTTTCGTTCGTATTTGTTTGCGTTAAGTCGATATAGCAATACAGTATTAACAAAATTAGCGAATATAAAAATGTATTCCAATGCAATTCACATGAACATGAACTTCAATTTTAATTTAAAATAGTATGATTTAAATATTTTATGGTTTACTAGTTCATTGCTGTGGGTTTACGGACCTCAAACAAAACACGAAAAGGTATTGTTAATATCCTTGCGGGCCTTTCTGATTCTTTAAGCCCTCGGACCTTTTGAATACTTTATGGCCCGCTCTAATATCAACATAACACATACAACGTTTTTATGAATTCGATTTATTAAAGTTTCAATGCAAGGAAATACAATAAATAAATAGCATAATGCTCAAATCAGTAAAATAACTCCTCATAAACATTATTTTGCTTAATTGACATGAAAATTGCAATTTTGGAATGTTCCCGTGAATGTAACTGACACCAGTCATTCATACGCCACTGTTACGTATCACCTATTTTTAGAGATATCGTATGTGTTTCGTGAGTAGCAATACTACACGTAGTTGTAAGATGTATTAGGAACATCGGCTAACATCCTCGAAATATTATTTTTTTGGTATTATGACATATTCTAAATAACTTTTGACAATAGAAGCAAATAACCTAAAAGTACTGTTTCATCAACTCAATTTGCACTGTCATTCACACTGTTATATAACTCGCAAATACACCATAAACATAAACATTTTCATATATTTTTCGAGATTTTACTGGGAACCGCTGTCCGTTGTTTTGTTAGCTTTTGCGAGAATTTCCGTACGAACTTCACAATATTCTTTTATTTTGTACGAACAAACCAGTCCAATGACGATTATGCAATTGTAATTAGATACACAGTTTTGTTTATCTGACATCATATTGACAAATGACTAATACAATGCATATTTTCACTTTAGATGAAAGAAAAATTATAAAATGTTTCTAATTCTGGTTTGATTCACCAACAAACTAGTAAACCATAAAGTGTTGTATGCACCACGGGTGTTACTAGATGTTTTTACCCCTCAGGCGACTTGTTCCAACCCCTCGGGCCAGAGGCCCTCGGGATTGGAAGTCGCCCTCGGGGCAAAAACATCTACTTAACGCCCTTGATACATAAATAACTATTCTTTAAAAACTCCATATATTATTAACTATTATTTTATGTGTTTATTTAATAAATAATTTTTCCCATAATTTAAAATTTATTTTCACGAAAGAAATTGCACTTTCATTAAGTGTAATATTTTTTTATTATAAAGTTCATCAATACTAAATTTGGTTCATCGACATTTTCCTAAATGTTTTATGGACTCGGAATATGAGACATAATTTTAAGGTAATAAATTATAAAATTGCTTTCATTTTAAATTAAAAATTTAATCAACATTTGATAATTAATATTTTTATCCATCAGACTGTCTACACTTAAACTTCACGGAATTAAGATCAGTGTCGTAATAAGAGACAACACGTGTTCTATGAAATTATGTACTCATAATAATACATAACCCCCTTTCAACTATTATCAACATCAGTCTGTCATATTTTCTAGGATAAATAATCAAATTCAACTGGCAAATATAGTCCGTTTAACAATTTTTGTAAAATGAATAAAATGTACGATTTTCATAACTTAATGTCTTTCGAGACATATGTCACAAATAAATATTTTTGAAACGCGGATGGGTTGTGCCCATGAAGTTTGAATCAGGTGGTAACAACTACGAAAGCTACACCACTACTCACATAACTGCATGGAATGTGTATGTATAATACGCATGTACCAAACTTCCGGAACAGGTGTGGTGAAACAAATTAATTGATTTCACAAATTAATTTAAATTATTTTGAAAAAATATTGTAATTATTTCATGTTATTGTAATTTGTTTTGTCTTTACTTATCCATAATATAATTTGGTTACTAATGATCTCAGCTGTTTCTAAACCGACCTAAATTAAATCAATATATTTAAATTCCTCTTTGTCAGGTTAAAGGAGGAAAATCAGGGATTAAAAATATTAACTGATAAAATGTTTACGTTGATAAATGTGTACGTGATAAATGTGTACGCTGCTAAATGTGTAAAGTTACGTTGATAAATGTCCACGCGATAAAATGTTTTATCACGTACTGAGAGGGGAGCCTCTTTGAAAATCTTCAGGGGAGCCGCAGCTCCCCAGCTCACCCCTCTGCGCTCGCCTACGATCAGATCAGTATATCCCGGCACTACAGCTACTGCCTCACAAGCCATCGCCACCGTGACCCTGACCGCCACCCTGACCTATTTGGCGCTGCGGTTGCATGCAGTCGCCGAGGAGACAAAAACGTCGCTCACGAGCCGGGCTTCGATCTGGGGCCCCTCGCCGCAAGGCCACGCTCTCGTTGCACTTCGCGCGCTCGGGTTCCTGCCATGCAGATTTCAAGGCGACCAACGACTCCCGTGAGTTGCTAACACCGTTATCACGTTTCATCATTTCTTTTTAAGTTTATTTATTTAAGAGTGAGCTGATTATACAACGCTCGGCCATATGGCTTTTCAGTTGTTAGGAGCGAGCATTTTCAGATGAAAATGTGCGAAGGGGGTGGCTACGGCCACCTCCAATTAAACATAGATTGAAGTAGTGGGAATGATAAAGTGGAGGAATACATATTGTTGAGTTTTTATGGGAGGGCTATTTCATCATCATGAAAATGATCGGATCACGAAAGAACTAACATGCAAATGCAACAGAACTCTTGTTGAATACATTCTCATAAAGGGAGAAGATGGCCTCCGACAACTGGAGCTGTTAGTTGGAAACAGAGTTGAGATGGATGAATTGATAAGTAGAGTGGTATCATATTTGGAATATTCGGAATCAGTATATCAAGTATACGTTTTTACAGGTTCAATAAATATTTTATCCAAAGACTTGTTAGGGGTGAAGAGCACACGAAAATATATCTATTCTTCCTCTCATTATTTTTATACTTATCTTTAGATTATGTCCTCAACATGTCTGTCTGAGAAAATGAAACAAAAAATGTGAATAAGTATAAATCAGTATTTACTTCACGTACTTCAGAAATGACTCCTTGTTTTGGAAACTCCTATCTAGATCTAAAAGAGCTAATGATACTTATATAAAAAAGCCTCAAAATTGTCTATAATGTAGTGTGTAGTTGAAGGAGAGAGGAAATTTTATATCCTTTTCATGATTTATTAATTTTATGGTCAAGTTGCCTTAGGTGATAAACCTAGTATTAATCATAATATTTCATTTCAAACATTTTTACTTTCGTTTAAAATTTTAAAAATGTTCAAAATTACAGTTTCTGGAGAAAAAATATATTAAATATTCTAACTCTGGTCAAATAAAATAGTTATTCTATTTACTTTATTTAAATAATTTCATTAACTGCTTCGTCATTAGCGACCACAATGGGCAGTAACATAATACAAAGTATAAACATAATCCAAATAAATAATTAGTTCTACAAATTCTGAAACCTTCGCTCATTGATTTCCTCAACCCATTACAGACATTCGTTATATTAAAATATTCTTATGACATTCTTTTTAATCAACAGATTCTTTTTGAGAGGAGGGATGAATTAAAGTACATATTCGATACGATCCTAAAATGAATCGTAGATAGTAGTCTCCGCAAATATTAGAATGCTTTATCACTAAAATGTAGTGCACAAATGGAAGATTTTTCTTTTAAATACAATTAAAAGTACTTAGATTTGTAGAATTCCAGCTATGTTATTTTGAAATCCAGGTCATAATATTGAGATACACCAAATATACTCAAGAAAAATTTGATCCAAATTTAGCCGAATAATAAGTTATTCGATGACATTGGAACGCGGAAATGACAGTATACAAAGTTATAAAGTATTTACAAGAGGACATATGGTAGCTTTACAAGCGAAAATAAAACGTACATTTTGCAGAAAGAGTTTCGGGTGCCATGGATATTCGAGGTAGGAATGGACATTGGAGTATGGACATTGGATACTCGTGATGAAAAATTAAACACAGTCATGATTTGGGACGTGGCTGACTTTAAAATATAATTTTTTTTACCCCCATCATAAACGACCTTTTCTCTTGCAAGAAATCGTTCAGAAAAGGGACTTTTACGGCACAAACGATGACGTATTAAATTTTACGGCACGCATAATTGCATCATCACAAATTCAGCCAAACACAACGAGAGAATGGAGGGGTAGCGGTAAACGGAAGAGCCGGCCACCCTTTTTTCCTACATACGTCGAAATACCCGAGACGTCGCAACAAAGTTATATCACAAAATTAAGTTTGATTCTCTTAAAAATTTATAATGCTGTTATACAGAAAATAGCGGATTGAACTCGTTTATAATGTTACTTTATTGCATTCGTACAAATTTGAAAACTCGCTCCTAACGTCACTCGTTTTCAAAACATGTACTCATTCAATAAAGTTTAACACTATAAACTATTTGCATAAACTATTATTAGATAGTGTTGTATGAACGAATTAAAAAGAGATGTACGACCAATGGTGGAAAGTTGTATTGCCGGTGTAGTCGTCAGGACAGAATCAGCGACTGTCTGCAGACAGTTTAGTGCAAATTATAAAAGTGGTGATGGAAAGTTAAGACAAGTGAAAACGAAGGTGACATTTTTCTTGAACTTCGATTTTGTCATAAGTTGTTTATATTCGGAAGGTGACGCTTGGAGGTGAAATTCAAATGCGGTTGCGAACGCTTTCTGACGATATTTTAAACAAGGAGAGTGACACTCGAAACGGGTGATGCTCGGTAGTAAATATTCTATCTAATAGTATATTTTTATGGAAACAGGACGTTTAGCCAACGCGAGAGTAAAAACTAGTTGAGACAGCAATCAATATCCACCTGAGACATTCGTGGAAGAATCAATTGTAATTATTTTGTTATATCATTAGGATTAGGAAATTAATTTTATTTGAATAATTTTATTAGTATTACGTATATTTGGTATTCAGATTAGAGGGCGATAATTTTTAATCTTACATCAAGATATAAGAACAGAAGTTTCCTCGGTGTCTTCAAGATTCTCCGTTGGAACACTTCTCTTCAGCTACATCGCAGTTTACACCTTCTTCACGACTTGTAAGCACTGCGGAACATATCGAACGATTTAATTTTAACAATCCTTTGCAAAGAGAATGTCAGAAGCACATTTAAAAAGGTCTTCGTAATGAAATAAATTAGTATTAACTTCTAAAAAGAAATTAAAGAAATAATTAAACAGAAATAATAGCACAAAAGCAACATTTGTAATTAAAATGACAAATTTTGAGTGAGTAAATACTGAATTTAATAAATGATGTAAATATTTTTATTGGAAAAAATATTCCTATAATACTGATTCATGTAATAGTTAGAATCCTTAGACCAACCATTTCATTGTTGAGAGAATAACGTTTTAGAGAATACACAGTCCATACGGATGGGGCGTTGATCCACGTAAGTATTATTCAGCCATGTAAAAAAAGTTCGAACCGGGCATTCATAAAATAAATTGTTGAAAGATTGAAATATCATCAAAAATAAATAAGGTTTTTGAAAGGGAGAGTGACTTGATTATATCAATGAATATTGGAAAAACCAAATTGCATTCCCAATCTGTGGCTGTCTATAAAAACAGCTGCTGATATTGAATGCCTTTATAAGAATGTTTCAAAACGGCTTGCTCAACATGGGCCATATTAAATGAATGTAGAACGTTTCAATATATTGTTTCTTCCTGGGAATCAGAAGACTGACTTCTCTCAATCAAAAGTAAACCTTCGGGTATTTTCGTTTATATGACATGTTATGAGATATGACGTGTTTTTGTTAGAGAAACCAACAGTAATTTTCCAATCTCGTTTTCAGCTCAATGATCTTGGTATTGTTTTGCCTCTATAGAATATTCACGCTGTTTTCGCTCGATTCAAATTTTTTCGCTCTTAGATCCAAATTTGCTTAGTGGTGGGAATACTTCATATGTAAATAGTAATACTATTCTGGAAGTAAAGAATAAAAATACTCGTACGAATTTTTAATTTAGCCAAATTGTCAGGTACCAAAATATTGACTTATTATACACTTCCTATGCATTTTTAGTATACAGTAAACAACGTTTTGCAAAAAACTGTAACATGGTGATTGAAAACTTATTTTTGGATTCACTATGTTAAAGTCGTTGAGGAAACGTATAATTATGAAAACCAATTTTTCATGACCGATCTGAGCAATCATCAAAGACACAAATATATAGAATAGAAGTAAAACGAATAAAAATGTATTTAAATCTTATTTTTCTTTAAGTTGTAGCTGAGTTGAAAAACCAGCTCCTAGACACTCGCTCATAATAAATGGGCAAAACTAAAAGCTGTGAAATACCGCGTGAGTAGCTCTTGATAATAGCCAGGATTAAAAATGCGCATAAAACATAATATTCCATTGAATGGCGATTCGATATTGAATTTTGTTGACAACATGAAAAATTATACCCCCCATTCTCTGAATTCTGTTCCTCATCCTTTGGATAAAACTTCACTGCTGCTCCAACGAAGTGTTCATTGAATGGATAAAGTTGGGGTGTAAAATTAACACTTAAAATTTTATGGATATCCATCGAGGTGGTACGACATTTTTATTGGGCGCGAGAGATTGTGTTGAGGACGATATATTTTGCAAAATTTGACGTTATACAATTTGAATTTCATACATTCAAAGAGTGTGTGCTGGAACTTTTACGTGGTAGTAAACATAAAAATTTCTGTTTTATGAGTTGACCCTTCCGGATCTCAAGTTTCATATAGACATATTGACTTGAACAATACTGCCTTGTAATGAAGTAGGTATTCTTATATTTTTATCACAATATTGTATTTTGCTTTGATGTATTGATGAATAAAGAAAAAATTGTACACTCACCTCTGAAAGTAGCTGAAGTAAAATTCTGAAGACTGTGTACATTGAACATGAATTTTCTTATTAATTCGAGTCAAAAATCCTCATTTCCACCTGCATTGAGAATTCAACTTGCAAATCAATTAGAGTTGATATCCCGGAATTTAAGAGAACGTACACAGTATACACATATTTATTAATATATTTACCGCCAAAAACAGTTCAAAGCTATGTATGTATACTATGCTCGTTTCTTTAAATTATGGGATCTCTACCCTAACCCATACGTAAGTTGAATTATGCATATAGGTGGAAAAGAGCATTTTTGACGAAAATTGAGAAGTCACTGTTAAATAAAAACTATTTGCAAAGGAAAGGAAACTACAGGTGTTGGCTATTATCCTTCATCATGCCCTTCTTGAAGGAATAGACTTACTGCTGCGAGAACATGGAGAAAGTTAATTTAAATAACTGTAGTAGTCACTGAACTCTAGAAAATGTGCACAGGTGATGACGTTACATTTGAGGAGCGTTTATGCAAAAGCAAACATGTCAATCGAGGGAAAATTGAGTTAGCATTGTGGTAATACTAATGACCGTCAGCTGCATCTACTGTTCTAATATGGAGGAGCAAACGCAAATATATCCCTAATAATTTTATTTGTAAACATAATAGGTCCAGGCAAAATTCAATGTCCACAGCGTTGTTGTAAGCGATAAAAAACATGCCGAGTAAGGAATAACATGTCCAGATTCACGATCACGTGGCTGCTTATGCCACATGGTTCATTCCATCTGTGAAATATTCAGAACCTCATCCCATTTTATTTATTAGAAGATTGAGATCTCAAAAACGTGGTGAAGTATGTACAAAAACGCACAGAACATCAGAAATGTAAAGCGAATCACTAATCAGAAACAATGAAAAGGAAGAAGACTCATTCAGTCAGAGTTATCCCATAGCATTATTTTAGATTCGATCCTTTGGCCCTTTGGCAAACTGTATGTCCTTTACAAATATTTTCAATTCAGCCATCAGCTGATATCACTTGAAAGACTAAAAGGTACCACTGGTAAAGAGATCTAATGTAGCAGGTCTTTTGACTGAACTTTTAGGAGATAAGTGGAGAGAATTCTTCAGGTGCTGCTGGCCTGGAATGGTATGCTTTTGTTCTTTTATTTGAACCAATACCTAAAAATCAAACTAATGGATAGCCAAGAACTGAAAGAAAATTGTGATTGTTCAGGACATGATCATGGCTGACACATATAGATTTTAATTTCTTTTTAGTGCTTTGCAATTTCTTTAGAGATAAAAAAATGGTTACATTTGCTACTAAAATTGTAGTAGTTTTGTCTGTTTAGTAACATAAAATATTTGCAAAGAATTGCAGTTAAGTAATTTATCTCAAAAACTTATAATGATAATAATAGCCTTAGGCAAAAACAAACATGTCCGCAAGTGCTTCAGATAATAGCAATCATGTCAAAAGTTTCCAAGCAAAAGCAAACACGTCCAACTTTTAACCTGAAATATCATCACATTGTCAAATGTATTGTAATAGTATACTAGAACCACGCATAGCGCTAGTGTAGCGTTGCAAATTGAATCGTTTTTTGGCTGACATGTTGGGGGCAAAAATGTGGATACCGAGCTGACTTATGGATGTATTTTATTTTCATTTGGGTATTTGTTTTTGAAGAAGAGGAAAATTCTGTAAGAGAAAAAAGTGTTGAAGCAGCGCACGACTTACGGACGTACAAATCGTGCGACACTTTAATTGCACACTTTAATTTCACAAGTACATAATTTAACTTCGTAATGTACCCTTTTGAATGTGCTGGTTACTTTCATTAATTATGATATGATGTTTGTGAATAAAAATAAAATAAATTTTAATTGCACTTAAAGGAACATTTATTTAAAGCTGTTAGTTTCCACTTTGTTTGGAGAAAATTGGAGTTTTTTAAAAGTAGATAAAGAAGTATTAATACTCCCTTAATTCAATCTTAATGCAGGAATATCGAGATTTCTGTCTAGATGATGATGGGAACTTCAAGAACGGGTAGACTATATTTTAATGCCGATTCATATTACTATTTATTCCAGGAATGTAGTACATTCACTGTATACTAATTTCTTTTATACAATGGAAGTGTATCAAAACTTACTTATTGCAAGTTTATAATCGCGTAAAGAATTCTAAAAATTTAGAGTAATTCGACGGACCCTTTTACTGAAAAAAGATGCAGAATTATTCAAGAGACTTGAGGAAAACCCACAAGTCGTCATGTAGTTCGGACTGGATCTCTCTTTGTATCAAGGGAGGAAAACCCCCAATTCCTTCGATATAAAACACTTCTGGGGTTAATATAGCATCGTAACTGACGGAAACACTAAATAAACTATTTTTTATAGAAAATTCATTAAGTTGCTGATGATTGTCTCACGGATCCCTTCAGATGTATAAAAAACATGAGGTTCACAGTATTGGGAGTTGTGTTTTTGCCGAGCTTCATTCTTTATTAGGGCGTGAGAGGACCGCGGTGTGGCATGGCGAGACGTGGTGAGGAGTGCAATGTTGAGTGGTGAGCCTCGCTACTATATCGTCTAGCATGGCGTGGTCAGACGAGCTGGACCGCAACATGGCGTTGGGCGGTGAGACTTGACGTAGCGTGGCACAGCAGGGAGTGGCGGAGCAGGACGGTGCTAGGCGGATACGTGTAGAAGGTGGGCGGGAAGGGACGGTGTCGAAAGGACGTGTATAGGATTGACTGAGTGGTGAATCCGGGGGCGTCGACTTCTAAGGACATTAGTCCCGTAAAAGTAGTACACGTTTTTATCGCGGGAGGTTGCAGTTAACTTTCCCCGCTGGATGGCGATATCCAGCACCGGCCTGCCCGTCGGTTTGCAGGGTTTTCTATCAACCAGACCGGGAGCGGTAGCTCAGTACATCAACTGATGTCACTGCAGCGCCTCTGACCGGGAGGTCCTAGTTTTGAGTCCTGACGTCGGCAGGATTTTCGACACGAGCTTTTCAGCTAGGTCGAATTCAGTCGCTGTCTGGAGGAGAATTCTAGCGGCCGGTTGCTCTGATAGGTAGTTTCACGTGGTCTCTCCGATCAAAACCAGGCGAATGCCGGAGCAGTACCCTTACAAACAGGCCACGGGCCGCGCGCGATCTGTCCTTCCTCTTCCTTGTCCTATCCTCTCCCCTTACACACACACACACACACACACACACACACACACACACACACACATACACTAACATGCACTACATTTCCACATATCCCGGGAGACCGATCGGGAGCTTAGAGCTTCTCCCCGCCTTGGGCGGTGCCCCGCTGGTGGGAGAGTCCTGATTAGGGGGAACTAGCCGACGGGAGGTCGGCGCCGGATCTCGCCACTCAGCGGAAGAAGATCACCGCCATCTCCCGAGAACAAACATGCACTACACTAACAGGACTAATGACCAAAGCAGTTGACGCGCCCGGAAACACGAAAAAATCAATCAATCAATCAATCTATCAACCAGGTGCTGTTGATCTCCCACTTTCTATCTCCCTCAGCGGGGCACCGCCTCGGCTGGGACAACCTCCTGACAGGTCTCCCGGCACGTGTGGTAGTGTAGTGCATGCATTACATGGAAGGTGTAAGTAAAGGATGAGGATAGGACAAGGAAGAGCAACGAAAGATCACGTGCGGTCCATGGCCCGTTTGCGAGTCCTGCCCCGGCACTCACCTGGTGTTGAGCGGAGAAACCACGGAAAAAGCTCCGATCAGAGAAGCCGGCCGCTAGAATTCTTATTCAGATAGCGACAGGACTCGACCCCGATACCTGGCTGGTGTCGACAATTCTGCCATCGTCAGGACCCGAATCCCAGGACCTCCCGGTCAGAGGCACTGCAGCGATATCAGTTGATGCCCTGAGTTACCTCTATCTGTGGAGATTTTTGAAGTGACCGGAAATAGATTGAAGAAATGTGGGGTGGAACGGACCAAAGCGTGACCGAAGTGTCGCTCATGATGGCATGGCGTGGCCTGGCGTAGGGTAGTTTTCCGAGGCAAAGGACAGTTTAGCAGGTTGGGGCGTGAGGCATGGCAAAGCGAGGAGTGACGGGGGTGAGGCGGGCTGCAGCCATGCGTTGCATGGCTTGAGGGGGCGGGGAGGTGTTTGAGGTGACGGAAGATAGATGGAAGAAATGGGGGGGGGGGGAACGGACCAAAGCGTGTCCGAGGTGTGGCGGATGATGACATTTCGTGGCCTGGCGAAGGGAAGGTTTGCGAGGCAAAGAACAGTTAAGCAGCGTGGGGCGAGGCATGGCGAAGCGGGGAGTGACGAGGCGAGGCGGCCCGGAGCGAAGCATTGCATAGCTAGAGGGGCCGGGGAGGCGTTGGAGATTTTCGAAGATAGATGGAGGAAATGTGGGGTGGAACGGACCGATCCTAGACGAGACGTGACAGGTGATGCCATGGCATAGGTTTGCAAAAAAGTCGCAGCGTGGTATGGTGTGGCGTAACGGGGGAGGCATGGTGAGTCGAGGCGGGACGGGGAGGTACGATGCTAACACTAAGAGAGCCGGGGACGGCGCGGGGAGGCGCTTGATTGATTGATTGATTTTTCGTGTTTCCGGACGCGTCAACTCATCTGGTCGTTATTCCCGTTAGTGTAGTGCATGTTTTTTCTCGGGAGATGGCGGTGATCTTCCCCCGGTGGATGGCGAGATCCGGCGCCGACCTACCGTCGGCTAGTGGGGTTTCCCCCTAACCAGGACTGTCCCACAAGCGGGGCACCGCCCCAGCCGGGACAAGCTCTAAGCTCCCGACCGGTCTCCCGGAATATGTGGTGGTGTAGTGCATGTTAGTGTGTGTGTAAGGGGAGAGGATAGGATCGCGCGCGGTCCGTGGCCCGTTTGGTAGGGTACTGCTCCGGCATTCGCCTGGTGTTAATCGGAGAAACCACGGAAAACTAGCGATCAGAGCCGCCGACCGCTAGAATTCTCCTCCAGACAGCGACTGAATTCGACCTAGCTGAAAAGCTATTGTCAAAAATCCTGCCGACGTCAGGACTCGAAACTAGGACCTCCTGGTCAGAGGCGCTGCAGTGACATCAGTTGATGCTCTGAGCTACCGCTCTCGGTGCGGGGGGAGCGCGGGGCGGGGCTGCACCAAGGGCGAGGGTGTGCGGGCGGCGACTGTACGCGGGCGAGTGGTCGGCAGGTGAGCGAGCGCATGGGAGCGCGGCTGGGAAGAGGGTGGCAGGCGGCGGCGGCGGCGGCGCCGGCTGCGCGCTCGTAAAGTGTCCACGTGGCGTCGGGGTGCCGCATCACCGCACCGTCCCGTCCCCCGCTCCGCTCCCGCCCCACCCCGCCCCCGCTCCGTTCCCACCCCGCCCCACCCCCGTCCCGCCCCGCCCCCGCCTATCCCGCCCCCGCCTATCCCGCCCCCGCCAACCCCGCCCCACCTACCCCGCCCCCGCCTACCCCGCCCCCGCCTTTCCCGCCTTCACCGCAGAGAAGTCTGACGCGCCGCCGCAGCGCACCACCCCCTCCCTTGCGCTAGCCAAGGGTGTGAACCTCTCTTACTCTGTCCCGCTTTCAGCTTCCGGTAGATATGAGCCAGTAACACCACACCAACACATGAATTCCCACGCTATTCGTAGATGTTAATTTCTCGATATGGATCGAAGTGTGTTTCTTCTTATTACTCGTACTGATGTAAAGTCTGTAATAAATACGAACAGGACATTCGTAATCGAAATATAAGCAACACTTTCACCAACAGTGTAACCGCTAAACCTTCGTATCATCTTGCTCATAGGGGAATAATCCTTACGAATAATTTCTCTTTCGATTTTTAATCTCTGTTTGAGAAAAGGTGTGTAATGATCTTCAATAAGGAGATGATTTGTTAGGGGGATGAAATCTCCCCTCTGGGCACTGCTTTCTTTCGTTTGGCATAATGTTTCGTCTGGTCTTTAAATAAGATGTTCTCTATTCGATTTTTATTTTATCACTGTGCGAAGGAAGGAGTATTTGTTTTCCACTGTGAACATTATGTGTCAGGAATGTAAACCTTTCTCTGAGATTCGAACTTTCACTTTTGTTGGATTACAATAAATTATTGTCCGATCCCCAGGCAAGTAATCTGTAAGAGTAATTCTCAAATCGATTCGAAACGTGCGGAGGCGGGAGAGATAAACGAGGTCTATGATCTTCACGGTGGACTTTGTGAGCCAGGGTATGATCTTTTTCTAATCAGCTGCGTTTTCACTTTTTCATGCCGGAAGATATCGACGGACCTCTGGGAATGTAATTCTTAAGTAATTCTGGACTCCACTTTTTCTTGTAGATAATAATATTTTCGATCTCATTGCGCGACTGCATCGATGTAGAACATTTGTACTTACTGCAACCACTTTGTTTTCCAACATTTTAACCAACGGCCATTGGAAATTAAGTAACAAAACGTAATACCAGATTACAATTGATGTAGATTGTTGCTGGTAGTTGTACTACTCCTTTTTGCGTCATTAGCACCATTCGTTTCCCCACGTGGGCTGAGACAATACCAGCCGCAACCACTGAGTTACTTTTACCCGTCTTCCCAAATCCCTGAGCTTTAAGGACTCGTAAGTTCCTTGACGCACGTCGCATCTACTGTATACGCACGTTCTCTTTATGTTTCTCAGCGAGGAACGTCTGAGCTTCAAAGGGGTTTGCCAACTGTTAAAGTAAACTTCGCGCTCCACAACGCGTGCGATAAATTTACACGTGGCAGCAGGTTAATATCGGAATATCTGAGAAGTTCAATTTACCTGGCCATGTTTCCTGTAACCTTTACAATTATATGGTTGACTGTAGTGTGGAGTGTGTTTGTTACTATTTGGATCACAGTATATCTTTTCTTTAACTTAAAGTATAAGCTTATTATGAATACTGACAGATGAACAATCAGAAGTCGCATAAAGGAAAATGACAAATAAATCTAATATTAAATTGTGATCTTTGCTAAAAATTAAAAAGTAGTCGTAAAATATAAAAGCAATGTCAGCAAATCTACACAGTGCATTGCGGTCTTAATTGTATAAACACTCAGTGTGGTTTTACATGAGAGACGTTTCTTTTCTATTTCTTCATGTAATTTAATGTTTTAAGAATTATCAGTTCTTATGTTATTGTTATTATTATTATTATTATTATTATTATTATTATTATTATTATTATTATTATTATTATTATCGTTATCGTTATCGTTATCGTTATCGTTATCGTTATCGTTATCGTTATCGTTATCGTTATCGTTATTGTTTGAATGACATTTATTATCTTATTTAAGTAATTAACTGCCACCGGGTTACACCCAATTGCAGTTTAAACAAATATATCTTTATTTTTAAATCACTAATAAACACGCCGCACAAGGAAATATTTTGAGAATTTGAAGCGATTTGAAGATACGTGGTTGCAGATGGTAGCATTGGACACTGATACATGCACTTCCGAGTCGGCAGTAAGTTTCTCAACGGGCCGATCTTTCCTCCACCACCACCTTCCATGGTAAAACATTCACCACAAAACTGGAACATTAGTAAAATGTGAAACTTAGTAAAGTGAAGCTATTACACTAAACACATCTCTATACATTTAAATTATTCACCAATTCATTGATCTGGTTATTTCAACGCTTTATAGAGATTTTTATGAAATTTCTTTTAATAAAAGGAAAAATAAAATGGCATATGCTCTGTAATATTTACTGTAAGGTATTTTCATTTTCCATGTATCACTGTTTTAAAAAAAATAGTGGTAGTGTTTACTTGGCTAGTGTATTGCTTCAATAAAATCAATGATTTTTCAAAATTAAGAATCCACCTCCAAGAGTTATCTGAAATATGATAACATAAAATGAGATCTGAATTTCAATTAAAAGTATATTTTTATTTTTTCTAAAAGCTTTCTTACACAAACTCAATTAAACTGGTTTCTGTTCTGAAAAAAGTAAAGGAGGAAATAAATATTGCAAACAAAACTAAGAAAGAACGTTGGAGCTACAAAATGTATTGATGAAAGATTAATCAAGTTAAAAGATCTATGGAAAATAGGAATTATGGGAAAATCTTCAGGATCTAAGATACAATAAAAGAAATAGTAGGAATACAAGTAAAGAGATCAAGAATAAAGGGTCTAGAAAAGGCCAATATCAAAAATTACACAATAAAATAGGAAAAGGAAAGCAAGCAAAAGCAATACGTATAATAAAGTTGCCTTTATACGAAAAACATAACAGCAAAAATTAAGTAATAATTAGGAGTAACGGAACGAGAAAGCATGAAAACTGTGAAAAGAGGAAAGCTAACTTCGGTCGACCAAGAACCAAAGAGAAAACAAATGTAAAGCAATAAAAACTAAAACAGAAAAATGCTAACCAGATAATGAACATAACAAAGAGAATAAAGGAAAAAGAGGGTAAGGAAGGTAAAATCCATTATCAGAAAATAACAAAATATAGACGAAGAAAGGACAGAGAAAAAGAACAAAGAGAAAGAAACATCAGAACAGAACTCCTGTGAGTGAAGAGGCTGGAAGGCGCCACATTGCAAGTCTCCGAACTTGTTCCGCTTCCAAACTTCGCAACCGGCGCCTTGGCGGCATTAATTTGATAATTAGGTAAGGTAAAGATTGTTTAAAACTCTCCAAGACCTTTAAGTGTTTGTCATCCCGCCAATAGCTCCCTCGGTAATGGTTAGAGTATTAAAGATTTACGCATACGATTAGATAGGGAAAACTTTTAAAAGCACTACAAAAGTTGGAGGAGTTTTACTACTCGTTTGACACAGTGCTTGAAGAGTATGAATTTTTAAACGTGGCCAAACATTTACAGATTAGTACGTCCGAGTGCGCGAAGGGAGCGGACGACGGGGTGGGGGAAGTACGGGGGAGGGGAGAAGGGAGAGAGGCGGCGGATAAAAATTTCAAAGCGAGACGCGACGCCTCGCGTCCGACGTCACTGGCGGCAGACGGTGGATAATGCAGATGAGCACGAGTTGACTCGCGAGGGTGTGGACGATGGGCTGCGAGGAAGGGCGGGTCGGCAGCCGCGAAAGCAATGTGACGACGTCCGCAGTGGTAGGAGTGGGAGGGGGAGGCGGCATAGAACGGAGGGTAGTTTTTCTTGGAGACAAAGTGCGAGAGTGGTCCTATGCGATGGATTGATTGACTATTTCGTGTTTCAGGGCGCGTCAACTGCTATGGTCATTAGTATCGTAAGTGCTGTGCATGTTTCTACCACGGAAGGCGACGGTGTTCTTCCACCCTGGATAGTCAGATCCGTCGCAGACCTACACTCGACTTTCGGGGTTTTCCTATCCAGGTATCCCATCAGTAGGGCATTACCCCACCCGGGGCGTGCTGTAAGCTCGCGACTGGTCTCCCGATATGTATGGTAGTATAGAGCATGTAAGTGTGTATAAACGTAAAGGGAGAGTGTAGGACAATGAAGAGGAAAGAAGGATCGCGCGCAGTCTGTGGCAGGTTTGTTAGAGTACTGGGCCACAATTTGCCTAGTTTTGGTCGGAGAAACCATTAAAATATACTGATCTGAGCAGTCAGGCGCTAGAATTCTCCTCTCTGTGGTGGATAAATTCAACCTAGCCTTCCAGTCAACGATATTAATAAATTTGTAAGGTTCGTCAGTCCAATGAATTGATAAAATTATCGAAATTTTTAAAAGCCAAATCATTGAAAATGCTGTGTATCGTTATGTGTGGAGTAGAAAAGTCTTTTCATTCAAAAAATGATGAAAAACAAGAAAATATAACGGGATATTTTATTTTAGCGTGGTAACAAACAATAAAAATATGAGAATAGTAGCGAAGATAATAGGGCAAGGACAAAGTGAAGCAAAATGTTCAACACGGCGAAACCCATGGTCAGGAAGAAAAGGAAATTTAATCATAGGATTATATTAAAGCTTTTAGTCGGCCAATATCTATATGCATTACTTTATTCACATTTCGCCTCAAAGATCTCATTTCAAATACCATTTACTACGCGTGGAAGGTAAGTGAGTTTATTTTAACAAGGTACGTCCATTTCTTTGGCCTCGCATTGCTTTCTCAAATTGCATCGTTATTTCAACAATTATTCGTTTATCAAGTACTAATGTAGTAACACAACCATTATCGAACATCATCATACATTGGCATTGTCTTATCGCAGTCACTTCAGAAAAATATTATAATTAAGAAAAGTAAAATCTCAACTGCTCTGTTATACGTTAATTTGAATTAGGATTCATTTTTTCAAATGTATAAATGTATAAATATAGAAAGTGAAGCCTAACATGAGAATTGTTACAGTAAAAGTGATAGAAATTAAATTGGCGATATATTCTTGAATAATTAAACATGTTAAGTGGACTTTTAGATGTAACTGTCATGTTGGGCTAGTGGCGTAAGGGGATGGAATTCTGCGTTCAAATTTTCGTGACACGAAGACTGGTTGTTCGAATCTAACGTAAATCATAGATGATTTGAAATGGGATGCAACATGGCGTACATTTCCAGTTCGTGTATTGCCTGTGTTAGGAGCTTCTGTTAGGCTGAAAATTTACGATGCATCCCCCAGTTTAATTAAA
This sequence comes from Teleogryllus occipitalis, assembly GCA_011170035.1. NCBI lineage: Eukaryota > Metazoa > Arthropoda > Insecta > Orthoptera > Gryllidae > Teleogryllus > Teleogryllus occipitalis. The sequence continues at coordinate 25,683 of BLKR01005493.1, forward strand.
GATTAAGGAGCACTTACTCCAGGAAAATAATAGGTATGTAAATAAGATCATTCAAACACATTGTTTTCTTTATATCATTTAGTAGTGTAAAATTCATTACAATCTCATATTAAGAGATGTAATTATGAATTGATGCTCAAGAGTTTTTAATATATTCACATTTTGCGGGGTAGAGACGAACACTTATTGTATTCTCACATCCGGTTGCGACATTCAAACTCGGCATGACGAATAAAGTTTCGTTCCAGCCCGCTGAGAGCCATGATACTAACACAAAATTCTGCCTTAAAAATCAGACATCCACACATTAAATTCCACACATCATCCACACATTACAACTCTACATCACACGAATGTTTATCAACGATCGTCGCACATTGCGAGTTGTGAAGTTCTTTCATGAGAATAAACTTCAACGTTTTACTCCAAGTGGTCGAGCACCTTTCATTATGGCGACAAACACGGAAACCGACAGCAATTAGCTTAATCGGAAGATTCCGTCGTGAAAACTAAACATCCGCACATTATACACTCCTATTACATTTCAGTATGGCACCGGTGTTCATTAATGATCAAACTTTCAACGCACATTGCTTTATGAAAGTCCTTCATGAGAATAAACAATACAAATCACCCGAAAATCAGCAGAGATCCACCCATCATGGCAGCAGAAACGAAATTAGGACAAGCGGATAGCTTCCTGTTTGGAAGTGAAAAGAAAGCAAGGAATTCTGGGAAGACAACGTTTAGTTATCAGGGCAGCGGATGCGGAGTTTCGTATGAAGATCAGCCGATAGGAGCGCTATAAACAACATATATTTTTAGTTTGTTATAAAACAGCGTGATAAAGTGTATATTTAATCTGTAAAGTTACTGACCAGAGTGTCAGACGTATCAGACATATTGTAAATATAATGTTGCGAGAACAACCTGTCTGAACCAAATTCCTCTCTCCACCTCTTGGAGTGTAAATAGTGTGTGTTTACTTTACCAAGTATGCACTAATAGTTTAACAGTTTTCTCAATTCTGAAATACCATTGATTATATCATAACGCTTCCTACTGATTTTTGAAAAAAGTGATAGGTGGAGAATGATAGTAGCATTGCAGTGGATATTACACAACATATACATTTTTTCTCATTTATTAAAAGACTTTAGAGAAATACCTTTATAATGCGTTGGGTTAACGAGTTAAACGAATCGGTGGAAAATTTAAATATAGTCAATAGTTGAGTGTAACAGCTTGACGGTACTAATAGTTTGACTTCCGTACAATAGAGAACTTCAAAAATTCTTTAAATGGGTCTTCTTGATGTCGAGATGATGGAAACAGTATTTACAATCTACTTTATTGCTAATTCCCAATGCTCTCAGAAATTGAAAGAAAAATATGGCAGCAGGTTACAGCAGGTTCTAGGTGAATATTTTATTTGTTTTTCTTGACCAGTATGCTTGCTACCTTTTGTGGCGTTTTGTTCAGCAGCATGTTTTCTGGTGTAGTCCACTTGTAATGAATTATTTTTCTTTTTCTACTCCCATTGTATAATTCTGTTATTTGATGTCCTCAAAGCGTTGCATAATGATACTCATTACGATGCAGATTCTTGACCAATCACAGAGAAGTTTACAAACCAAATATGAACACTTCATTAATCATTGAGAATAGTCCTAGTAAATGTTCCGTTCGATTGTGTTTATATTAAAATAATATTGCGATAATATTAAAATAGCATTTAATATTGTATTATGTTTGTCAGTTTTAATTTCTTTTGTTATAAGTAATTTTTACGTGCAATATTATTTAAAATAAATTCGATCGTAATTTCACTTTGATCGTATTTGACCAGCGCAATCGTAGGGATAGAGGAAACATTTGACTGTCGTTAAGATCAGAACGCAAGTAATTTTCTTATATGTTCTTGCCGTGTGTTTGTCCTTAAAAACCCGCCAATTCTTTAGTTTGAATCGTCTAGTGAATCAGAGAATGATTTGGCACCTCCAAAAATATGAGAAAAAGCGAAAATGGTGACCTCGCAATTATTGCAGCAACTTTTGTACTCTCTCGCAGACGGACTGGTAAACCAAAGCCACCTGCGACAGGTAGAGTAGCTGTCCGCTAGGTGGCCTAGGCTAAATTCTGCATGTCTGACACGAATCAATTCAATGTAAAAGTTTCACTTATAAAAGTTACTATAAGTCGTACAAAGAGTACCGTATGAAACTCGATGTAATGAGTATTAATACACTCGTGTGAAGTTTACGACACTCGCTCCTTCCTCGCTCGTATCGAAATATCACACTCCTGTATTAATACCCATCATTACATCATCGTTTCATAATGTACTATTAATTAACTTTCTCTCTGAACGATGATATAGTGCTGGTTTTATGATCCATAATCTTTGAAACTAAAGATTTCTAGACTTATGAAATATGCTCGTAAAAAAGTTTTAGGCAATGTGCAGTGCCTTTAATTAGTCAATTGTATATTATGCATTCTTATATACAGTTACAATTTTTACATTCGAGATTGATGAGTGTCATTCTGACCATATTTAATATGACTTTTTAGAATAAAATGTAACTCTTCTGTCAATGCCCAACATCAATGGAGACAGAATTATATTACATATTACAGAATTGTATTGTTATGTACAATATCATACAACGTTCGGTGGTATACGTTTTGTATAGATTACGGACGTCTTTTCTGCGCCCCTAGTTTAACCCACTTATCACCTCATTCCCAAACAATAACACGACATCCATTTAGGTGGATGTAGTTAATAACTTGCGGAATTCGTTATTATTCGTATTAGTATTCATTATTTTTATTTACAGAGCAGCATTTCATTTCAATTAGTGGATTGTGCTTCGGTGAAAAAAACAAAACAAAGGGCCCATAGAGACACGGTGAACAATGCAGTAGACGTTTCAAAACAAATGTTATATTGTGAATAATGGGAAATATCAGTTTATAATGGATAACTCTACAAACATATTTTAATGCGTTAATATGATCCCGAGTTTGATTTCAAATATTGGGTGGTGTACACCTTTAATTCTACACCCTTAATAATACACCTTTAATTCTAATAGAATGCATTCTGACTAATTCAAGTAATCACGGTGCTGTGTGAAGAGAAAAACGCGGTTGACGGTTAAAATTATAGACATAGTGATAAAATGTGAATACTAATGTGTGCGAGTAATGTTTTAATTAGGTGTTACAGGAGAAAATAGACATTTTGACCCTACAAATATTATTGTACCTTCAAAAATGAATACGCTAATAATATGTAAGAAATGCAAGAACATATATAATGAAAATATAGATCTACAAAATATTATAGTATTTATTTTGTGAGCGTATGAATTTTAGTAGAAATGCCGAAAATGTAGACAGAATGTATTTATACGAATATTGTCAATTTTTCGTAGAAATATACATAACTATTTATAAAAATGATATTTATATTATAAATATAAATCAAAGAAATGAATAAAACTACTGAAAGGAAGTAGTTTTCTAATAACGATTGAATAGCGTTATACCCACATTCTGTTACATACCACTTTTGGAATCATTAATTTTATATTTTTAATGATATATCATGGCTCGAATTATGCAGGAATGATATAATTTTCGAAAATAATTGTCGGGTGATTCTGGGGTTCTCGAACAACATTTACTTTTCGTTTTTATTTCATGGCTGTGCAACGAGACTCATACAAGGGCTTCAAGCATCGCCCAATGGTACAGATTAAAACTTTCCATGTGATTGTGAAGTGTTTAGATTGTCGTAAATATGGAAAGATTGAATATAATTTCTGGGAAAGAGTGGTTGGACTACTTTGTAAAATTATGCAATGGGAGTGAAGAAATGTTTACGCCGGATGAAGAAAAAGGAACAAAAAGAAATTTAGATATGTTAGACATGAAAGAGCTTGATAAATGCATAAAATAAAAAAAAGAAAGGCTGTGGTTCTGATGGGGTTAACGTAGAATTAATGAAATATGGAGGTATGTTACTGAAATTTCGACTGCTCCACCTAATGAATGAATGCTGGCCAAGATGTACAATACCAGATGAATGGTTATATTCGTTAATTACTTCATGTTTTAAAAAGGAGATCGAAGTAAATGTCACAACTATAGGGGTATTTGTCTACTTAACTCGTGTTAAAATTGTGAATAACAGAATCGCTCCAATTGCAGACTGTACTCTACCTCAGGAACAACAGGGGTTTAGAAAATGTCGCTCAACAATACATGACATATTTACATTAAAACAAATAATTGGGAAACGAGTGGAGTTTAATAGAGAAACAAACTTAGCCTTCGTGGATATTGAGAAGGCTTTTGATAATGTCAACTGATGTAAATTACGGAGCATTATGAAAGAAGAAGAGTACCCAAGTCATCTAGTGCAAGTGGTGAAAAGTATGTATTACGATAATAATATCGCAGTAAAATACAATGGATTTGTTTTCGGGAAGAGGATTATAAATAAAGGAGTAAGGCAGGGAGACAGTCTTTCTCCAACACTCTTTAATATATTTCTAGGATATCTAATTAAAAGGTGGAAGAACGTGGTACCATCAGGAATTTACCTGGGTAAAAATACATTTGTAAATACCCTTTTATATGCTGACCAGGTGGTCCTGCAAGAAAACGAAGATAATTTGCAAAGATCTATTTACCAACTGGAGCAAATTTTTATGGAGTACAATCTGATAGTATCAGTTATTAAAACCGAAGTGATGGCTTTTAAAGGAAAAGAATCAGTAAAGGCAAAGATTGTGCTTAAAAATATGGTTTTAGAACAAGTGACGCATTTTAGCTACCTAGGGTGTGAAATTACATTTGGAAGAGAGATGGAAGTCACCAGCAAGATACATTAATTTCAAGCAGTTTGTGGAACTATAAGAACGTTTAGAAAGAAAGCCCGAAAAGAAACTCAATTAAAAATTTTTGATATTACGGCCCTCCCAGTTTTACTGTATGGATGTGAAACTTGGGTTCAAAACAAGAAAATTTTAGGGGGATTGAATCAGCAGAAATACGATTTTTGGGAGGAGTAAAGGGCTGTCCATTAAGAGATCAATTAAAAAGTGAAAAAATAAGAGAAGAATTAGGACGGAAAGAAACAGTACATAAAAAAATTAAGAAGTACAAACAGCAATGGGTGACACATATTGGAAATATGCCGCTAGACAGATTTCCAGTGCAAGCCCTGAGTTACAAGCCGAGAGGAAAGCGAAGTATTGGAAGGCCAAGAATGGGATGGAAAGAGGCTGGAACAGGCAATATGCTCAATCCATAAAGGGAGATGATGATGATGATGATGATTAAAGTCCTCTCAGGGAATAGGTAACATGCCGGTGTCACATCAATAGTGCAAGAGGGTCCAGTGATAAGGTGGATGGGGGACCCCGAGTTCCTGGATTTCTTCGGCTGGGATGGCCCTCAGTTGGGTCTGAGCGTGATCCTGACACCACCCTCCATTCCGCAATTCAAGGGCAAGTGAGTTCGGGCTTTGCTCTGCGAAGTTAGTAGCGTATTATTCAGGCAGCAAACTGAAGTGTTGGTAGTCTTGAAGCTGGTTCCACCCGGGTTATATGTAGATATTCTTTGAGATCATTGCGTTCTGCCGTATCCAGATGTCAGCCTAAATGTTCTTCACGCACCTGAGGAGGAGAGAGTAGAGCGAAATTTAGGAATTAGTAGGAATTTTCTCCGGAACCTGAAAACTCCTCGGCGGTTACAAAGCAGGAAAATAGGCAGCAGAAATTCACTCATTTCTTCCATAATCGACTAATTATTTTCATGATCCTCTGTCCCTGTTGGGTAAGAATTTGGAACTAGGTTCAACCTTTCCCATGCCAAGAGTTCTTTTATTGACCGTAAAATATTTCAACTGAACGTCCCGTCGATAATCATTTCTCACAACTTCATTATTACCATCTTTTACGTAAAGTAAAGCAATAGCAAAAAAATATTTTATAGGAAAATAAAATGTCTAACACTCTTTATATGAAACGCATGCCATAAGGTATGCGCATGCCAAGACAAATGAGACAATTGTCGTTTGTTGTCTGTGTTGGTACCAAATTTAAATATAGAAAGAGCTTCGCCATTCTGCTTCATCAAAGTCTATTTTCTCGATTTCGTTCATAATATCCGTGACGATAATCAACATACAAACGCGGCATTTGTACATCTGTGATCTGTTTTTAGCTGTAAAATAATGTAACAAACATTCAACGATGTTCCTAGAAGTATTGCTTTTTCCTACTCCCCGCCTTAACTTCTAGCATCATCACTACAGAGTTTGTACCATCTCCCCGATTTCAGCATCACCACAGTCTTTGAACCATCAGATCTCTAATCCCACGAGAAGTTCAAACAGCGAGCCCAAAGAAGTCTGTATTTGTCGCTCCTCTCCCCATTAATTACCACGGATGCTTTAATCAATTTTATATCACAAGCGACTTGTAAATAAGCGGGAAGGGTCTTCCTCGCTCTGCGCATAAAGCAATCTTCTCCTTCAAAGAATACGCGGGCTCCGCCGCTACGCCGCTGCGCTGCTGGCCTCGGGGTGAGAAATCTCATTTCAGGTAGCGCCGTCTGCAACCGCACATCGCCTCACTTAGTCTTCGCTCTGTCTCTCACACTCGCCTTCGCCCTCGCTCTCGTTTTCGCCCCCATCCTCGCTCATTTTCTCGCTCTCGCCGTCGCTATCGTTGTTGCTTTCGCCCTCACTCTCGCCCTCGCCTTCGCCCTCGCCCTCGCTCTCTCGCTCTCGTCCTCGCCCTCTCGTCCTCTTGCCCTCGCCCTTGCCCTCGCCCTTACCCTCGCCCTTACCCTCACCCTCATCCTCGCCTTCGACCTTGTCTTCGCCCTCGCACTCACCTCCTCCCTCGTCTTCGCCATCGTCATCACCCTCGCCCGAGCCCCCGCCTTCTCCCTCGCCTTCGCCGTCATCGCCCTCGCTCTCGCCTCCTCCCTCGCCTTCGCCATCGTCATCGTCATCGCCCTGGCCCTGGCCCTGGCCCTGGCCCTGGCCCTGGCCCTGGCCTTGGTCTTGGCCCTGGCTCTGGCCCTGGCCCTGGCCCTGGCTCTGGCCCTGGCCCTGGCCCTGGCCCTGGCCCTGGCCCTGGCCTTGGTCTTGGCCCTGGCTCTGGCCCTGGCCCTGGCCCTGGCTCTGGCCCTGGCCCTGGCCCTGGCTCTGGCCCTGGCCCTGGCCCTGGCCCTGGCCCTGGCCCTGGCCCTGGCCCTGGCCCTGGCCCTGACCCTGGCCTTGGTCCTGGCCCTGGCCCTGGCTCTGGCCCTGGCCCTGGCCCTGGCCCTGGCCTTGGTCCTGGCCCTGGCCCTGGCCCTGACCCTGGCCCACGCTCTCGCCCTCGCCCTTGTCCTCACCCTTGTCCTCGCCCTGCCCTCGCCATTGCACTCGCCGTCGCCCTCGCCTTCGCCGACCTCCTCGCCCTCAATCTTGCTCTCGCTCTCGTCTTCGCCCTTGCTTTCGGAGCTCTCGTATCTTCATACTTAAGCAAACGATTTTTTTGTATTTTTTTGCTGAGTTGAAATATTTACACGTAACATTGTAACCCAAAAGTAAAACAACAACAAAAAACTTCACCCTTTGTCTTTGAAACAGAAAATGGGACAAAATAAAATACAATGAAATATCAATAAATGTTACAATAAAAACTGTCTATAAATAAATCCTGGACCATTCTCCTCATAAAATACAATTAACCGGTATAGTGCTGGTGTACTATTGATTACGTAAACTCTTCATTCGTGATTGACAAGATAAAAGTTGTGTGTGACTTGTATGATTTACCCTGAATTATATTAACGTTGTCTACATGTGAAGCGATTTTTTGGCAGAAAATTACATTTTTGGTACTTTTTCAAAGATGAAGCTTTTTTGCAATATAACCTGCACAAATAGGCTATATAGGTTAAATAAGATGTAATAATATCATATGTTAGAGCTGAGATTCGAAATACATAGACGCGGCAGAAAAACGAACATTCTTTGAAATTTTATTAATTAAATTAATTCCAGAATATTTGTAATTAATTTATTTTAGTCCCAGATATTTTATACTTGACTGTTAAGTGTAGGCCTGGGCACTTTCACTAGACGCGTAAACTTCAGGTTGCTTCAGATTTACAATTGCACGGTGCCTCTTCTGCGGCTCGAGATGCCTTCTGCTCTCTTATAACGATGTTCTTCGAGCGAAGCGATCCTTAATGTTAAGCTTCAGAGATCAGTAGACACGTCAGTCATAGATATTTTATGCAAATTTAACTTGAAGGTAATATGCAAAATAACTTACACACCTTGGCACGTCATTAATGCCACCATCTTGACATACTTAATACATTGGAATACGTCAATACACAAAACACACCACACTATTGAATATTAAATCAACATGCAAATACATTATTTAGCTATCAATTTAATGTGAAATAGAAAAGATAATAGTGAAGCCAAGATAACAAAATAAATAGATTCCAAATTCTGTTTTTAACGACTATGTAATAAATCTATGAAATGTTTTGTGCTATGTAAACTATGTAATGTTTTGTGCTAAAGGAAATTTATTATTATTTTTCGTAATTCTGTTTTGTAACATCGCAGCCAGAGGGGAAAAATGCCACACTAAGTGATTGACGAACGTTGACTGTTTCATGAGGCAATTGAACCCATTCTATCCCTTACGGGCAAAAATATCCAGAAAATTCAGGGACAGCTGTAAAGTGTGCATCGGATCAGCCACTTCTCATGCTGAGAGTTGGTAACATTATTGAATTGATCCATTATTTTACGTGGCGAGACTCAGGCCATGAGGCCTGCTCTTCCGTCTAACCATGCAATGTTGGTGAAATTTCGCTACGCTCCTTTCACCAACTAGGGAGAAAGAATGTATTACTTGGGCGATGAAACATGTAATTTGAGTTTAGCTCAGAGGCTTCATTTAGGCTTGAGAAACTTTTGCATTTAGTAAATCTACTACATAGTAGAGCCGGCTTTACTTGCCCTCCGAAGGAAGGTGTACGAAGGATTTTTTCGCCCTTAAAAATTCACGACTTCGATCTGGTTCGAACCCGCGAACTTGAGTATAACAGCCCGATACGTAAACCGTTACAACATCGTCACCGCTATATCCCATCGCTGCCGACGATTATCATTCCATTGAGCGTAGTTTACACGCATATACACTTGATTTTTACTGATTATTTACTCTTTCCCGTTCTTTACCTATTTAAGTCTATTAAGTTATCCCATTACATTTCTTTATAGTATCCAAAACATTTTTGTACTTTTTCCTCATGACCTATTTTGTAATTTTAATTCTTCTCCTTTTCTCTTTCACCACAATCTATCTCGAGTTACTCTTATCCATTTTGTTCATATTATACATTTATTTTACAGCACCATCTCGTTTAGGGTGTTAATAACAGAAAAGGAAAATTTCCGATGTTAGCGGAGGCGGCGCCGGTACGACGGTGGCGCACTCCTCGGTGAGCGGCCTTCGCGAGAATGAATCGCGTGCTGAACGCTCGGCAGATTGAATTACTCGATTTGCCTGGAGCTGAGCCGACGTCGCCGGAGCAGGGGGCAGCGGCGACGAGAGCGTGGGGGAGGGGGAGGGTGCCGGAGCGGGGCGCGGGAGGGGGAGGTGAGGCGTTGGCCCCCTCCTCTCCCTTTCCGCTTCCCCTCTCCCTCTCAGCCGCTGTTCCTGCCTGCCTCATGAATCTATTTGCTAATTCTCCATGCTTCAAGGGCAGGGGAGGGAGAAATATGATTGAATTCGTATATATGAGGGGTATATCTATATATTTATTCTTCTTTTCTCTTTATCCCTTTAAAGCTCGTTTCCCCACAGATCGATGGCATAATCGCCTGAGTCGAAAGCGGTGTAATGGAATGAATACAGCCCTCTGGAAAAGGCGACGTTCACTTCACCGGCCGAATGCAGTATAGGGGACAGATGGGGTGATGCAACGAGTGAGATAGAAGAAATATGAAGTACAAAAGAGGAGAGAGATAAAAAAGAAGTGGTGAGGGGGATAAAACGAATGTGAGTGCAAGTTATAGAGGGAGAGAGCGAGCGAGAGAGAGAGAAAGAAAGAAAGAAAGAGAGAGAGAGAGAGAGAGAGAGAGAGAGAGAGAGAGAGAGAGAGAGAAAGTATACGCTTCAAGTACTCAGCACCCTATTAGTGATTGGAGCACCCTCTAGTGACTTTAACGTTCCCTGCCTCCATGCGTGATATTTCTCTTTTCTGTTTTATTCCACGCCACTATTCCCTTTAGAACATCCAATCGCGTTTTGATTATTCTCTTCATATTAATCTCTTTTCGAAACATTACCCCATGCATTTCCTCTCGTGTTTGATGACTCAAATCCTTACGCTCTTTAATATGTCCTTTTAAGTGTTTGCTAATGACGAATAAAGATCCTGTAACATTAATTCATTCGATAAAAATACCGCAAAATAGTATTTGGAGCGAAAATGATTGGGGTTATTACTTCTTTCATCTCTCAAGATTTCTCTGTACAAGACAACTGGTGTAAAATGACAATTCCTTTGGTTATTTAAAGCGCGTGACTTGCTCTCTGGGATAAGTAGCGAAAAAATAAAATAATAAACGCATCAGAAGTCTCGGAGAGTCAATTTCGCTAAGTTTGTATACTTGCATTTCAACACTATGAAAAATTTGCTCGATAAATAACGAAATTTCTGATAATGCATAGCTTTGTTTATAATTTTCCAGAAAAAAATAATTTTGACGTATATTATTCAATGGTAGTTTTTTTAACAGAGTTTTAGATAGTTCACTAATAAATCAGTGCTTTTTGTTAATCGCCAATAGATGACGTGCAGTTCACTTTATTTTTACACATTTTGACGTACTGTGTGAAACAACAATTTTATGTGAAAGTCAAATGCAGAAATGCACTAGATTGTTTTTCTAGATACTCAGTTTTTAATAATTGTACGTCCCGAACTGAAGTTTAATTGTATATCTGATTAATTGTCTAGTTGTGAAAATTTCTTGTCTCCTTTTGAAGATAATTCAAAACCAAATATATAATTTTATTTTGAACCCAAGATGTTTAAGACAGGTTTGTTGAGACGAAATATATCATCGCAAAAGTTATCAATAAATTGTCAAAAATTATCAATTATCAAAAATATTTGAACTGAAATAAGAAAATCATTATTTTTTATTAGTTTATCTCTAATATAGTATATTATTTTGGAATATCGAAAAGGATTTTTAACCATTCGAAAACATGTTTAACCATTCGAATATCACAAGATAATGACTTTCAATGTGTACATTAATCACATATTTCGTGACCGAAATTATCGGAAATGCTTTCTAACACCATCTCCATCATATCTCTCTATTAGATATCATGAATGCACGAAACGATTTCAGGAATAACGAAATTGGCATTCCTTCCTCCATTCACCTAGGCTATTGCTCATTCCGTTCTCTCATTCCAACGCACCGCCCACCCCAACTCCTGTCGATGGCTCACTAGCGGAACTAAACACCGTTTCGGTGCACAAACTCCGCTGTAATATCGCTAATTAAATCTGCAGGCTCCTCATTGGAGGCACCTCAACTTTCCGATGCGGTTTACCCGCATGGGAGTCATTTGCTGCAAAAAATAACCCAACTTTAGTTTTTTTAATTCATCAATCTAAAATATACGCTTCTGTATTGGTACGAATTTAGTACTAAGAGGAGATAAAATCTGTAATAGATGAAAACGATATATGTAATTCTCCTAAAGTGAGAAGATAATGAATAGACTGTCAACACAAAAATCATATAGAAATGACGATGAAACTAAATAAAAATCTAATAAATTATTATTTTATATTATTTTCATTCAAAGCATATTTAAGTTGTGAAGGGAAGTACATTTAAATGCACTCGTCAAAAGATAATTCTTTAGAATGTATTAACACGACGAACACAAATTTTATTGCATTTCTTTAAGCGCCTTGTTCATTTCAAATATTCATGATTGTGGCACATTTATTATCAATTCACTTTCGATTTCAATATATTTTTAATTTATTTAGATGTGGTGGTATTGGTAAGAAGTAAAAAATGTGCCATCGCCGCACCATGGTCAGAATTGGGGAAAACGTATTTAAAGAAATTCATATTGCCCATTCATTAAAACTATGCTTCATCACGAGATCATGGATTTCATCCTCGATTATGGCAACTGTTTGACACTTCCTGGATGAGAATTTCGGAGGTAGTTAGGGAGGAAGCTCTGTTCAGTTGCTTTCTCCAATTCCCGGTAGAATGGGGAATAGTACCCAAAACCCACGGAACAAAAACCCCACGCAATCTTTCCTTCTTAATTACCTCCTGCGCATGTTGATGAGTGAAATATGCTTATTCATTCTCTAAGCGTAGGTGTGAAGCAAGTTTTCACTTTTATTCCCCTCCTCTCTTGAGAAGATTATCAGAATGCTAATTTCCTTTTCTTTGGATAGATAATAAAGGTGATGTTCACTAGGAATCAATAATGCCTTGATAGAGATGATGGTTAAAATGTGATACGTGGTTGTGAATGATGCCATCACCGACTTCGTGTCCTGCACCTCATCCTGCTCTGCGTTTGGCTCAGCGTGCTCCTCAGCGTCCTGTTCATCATCCTGAACAGAGTCCTGTTCAGCGTCCTGTACTACGTCCTGCCCAGAGTCCTATTCAGCGTCCTGCTCCGCGACCTGCCCAGCGTCCTGCTCCGTATAGTACTCAGCTTCCTAGTCCGTATAGTGCACATTGTCCTACTCCACAGTCTTCTCCGCGCCCTCCTCAGCGTCCTGTTTGACCTCCTGCTAAGTGCCCTATTCCTCCTATCCCCGATGAATACAGCGCCCTATTCTTCGTCCTGTTCTGCGTCCTGTTCAGCGTCCTGCTCAGAGTCCTGTTCAGCGTCCTATTCTGTATCGTGCTCACCTCCCTTCTACCTCCCTGATCAGCGTCCTACTCCACATCCGTTTCAACGTCCTGTTTAGCGTTCTGTTCAACATCCTGTTCAGTGTCCTGCTCAGCGACCAGACCCTCGACCTGCTCAACATCCTGCATAGGGCTCCCTTCTCCGCATGTTGGTTCGCATCATTGTGTACACTTAGCCGGTGTTCATCATGCTCTCAATGCCTTAGACGGTGCGCAGGTGCATTTTAGATGTCATTTAACCCTGCAAATTGAATAGGTGCATTTTTGTCCGCCTTCTCTGCCTGCCGTGCCACCGTGCGTCGTTAACGAGAGCGACGCGCCGAGGCTACGCCTCCGGTCGTTCGCTCAATTCCCTAGATTGCATTGGCGCCGCGGAGAGGGGCCGAGGCGAGGCTATCTCCGCGAGAATTAGCATCTTTCGCAAACACCGCCCGCCTTGTTTGCGCGGAATATCTGAACATCTCCGCCACTCCGCGTAATTTTAGGCATCCGCCGCACACTGACACTTCTTGCCCGTGCCGTGCCGTTCCACGTCCGTCGCGTGTTTTGTCGCCAGATGGTGGATTGAATGAAGTTGATATTGGGCAAAATGAACAAGCCAATGTACGTAGTGAACCTAGAAACTAAGTTTCTCTTACAGCTAACAGATAGCAGGGCGTGTATTATAAAAGGCTGATAAGCGTTGGAGAGATACTAATGGGTCAGTCGTATGTACAGAGTCATCCGGTTGCGTTCACGTAGAACAAGCATTGCTGCTGACTCTGCGGGGCCTTTGACCGGGAGGGTTCGAGTCTCCATGATGGCATATTTTTAACACTGGCTAGGACGAATACAACCGTAGTCTGGAGGAGCATTCTAGTGGTCACCTGCTCTGATCGGAAAATATAAGTTGTTCCTCTGATCAGTACCAATCTAATGCCGGAGTAGTATTCTAACCAATGGGTCAAGGACCTCGCATAACATTTCCTCTTCATTGTCTTGTCATTTCCCTTTATATTTACATCTACACTATCAGACCTTTCTGGCGACTCGGGAGCTTTGACCTTGTCCCAACTTCAATGGAAGTGTTACCTGGAGCAGGAAATACCCTGCAAGCCGACGTGAAGGTCGGACCCGGATCTCACCATCCAGTAGGGAAAGAATCATCGCCCCCTCTCGTGATTCACTACACTAACGAGATTAATGACCATAGCTGATCGTGTGAGCAGAGATAGTAGTCAATCAATAAACCAATCAGACAAGCAATCAATAAATCAATAAAGTCAATCAATAAACCAATCAGTAAATGACAGGTAGCACTACCTGATTCCTCAGAGTAGCAAGAATATAGCTGATGAAGACAGAGGCTCCAAACCAATTCCCACCACTTGCGAGATTCGGTCTGTGATAAAGTTTTCAACGCACACATTTCACCATCGAGCAAGAGGCTCAGGGCGTAGCGCGCCGACTTCGCATTCGGGATTCCCGGGTTTAATCCCCATGTCGGCCATCCTGTCCGGGGTTTTCGAGATTTCTCTCAATCATCCAGACTATTGCTGGTATGGTTCTGCTGAAAGGCTACGACCACGAAACCGGCGACGTGAGCCGAATTCGTTAAACACGTGAAGTCACGAAGGTGAAGCAAATTCGAGATATCGCGTGTTTCTGGTAGGGTGATCGACTAATCACCAATAGCCCTTGACGGGACATTTAATGGCTAAATATAAATACAAATCACGTCACCGAGCAAAATCCATCGTCAAGTGTGTCAATTGCGTGAAGTGGACATCATGAGCAAGCAGATGATGCGATGCCAGATCAGCCAAATTTGCATAATGTGGAGGGCAGAGGGCAGCTAGTTCCCGACAATCTTGTGAAGCAAGGCCACAGTGGACCGCAGTGCTCGTTTCACAATTAGGCAATTCAGTAGCTATTTCCCGCAGACGTCGCGTTCCTTACTCCAAGAAACTGTCACGAAACATCTGTTGTTTAAGAAAGTGTACACGAGGTAAGGGCCGAAGCACTTGACACCCTCACACAAAATAATGAGCATGGGATCAGCATTGGCATTTCTGGAGTTGTACCACGATGACAACCCCGAGTTGTTTTTTTTTTGATTGGATAATCGCAGGTGATGAAACGCGAGTTGTACACTTCAACCCAGAATCCAAACAGCAGTCAATGCCTTGGCGTTTCGCTGGATCTCCGAACAAGATCAAATTCAAGTAATTGTGTGCATCGCGAACAGTTTTGTGCATAGTCTTTGAGGACAGAAAGAGCATTCTGCTCACCGAGTATCTGACGAGGTGAGACGGTGAGTGCTGAAATTTAATATGCAAAACTGCAGAATTTTCGCGGAGTCATACCGAACAAGCGAACAGGGATGCTCAGTGCATGTGAACAACCACTCTCTTCCTGCACGATAACGCAGACCGCCACACACGGCGCGACTCACAATAGCAGTTTCACTGGGTCTTTTACGACAGTTTTACTGAGATGTGTTTGAGAAATCACCCTCCAGTCCGGACCTTGGCCTGAGCGATTTCCATCTTTTCTTACGCCTCAAAAAATTTCTGTCCGGTCAGCATTACGCGTATTAAAGAGATGGAGATTTGCTGATGACTGTCGAACTCGGATATCTACCCCAGGCGTCAGACTTCTATTACATAGGGATACAAATGTTGATCCCACGATATGACGAATGTCTCAGTTCTGCAGGTGATCGGTTTTAATAATCTTAGTTTTACCATTTAAAAGCGTACCGTTCTCAATTCGTAAAAGAATAAAGAAAATAATAATAATAATAATAATAATAATAATAATAATAATAATAATAATAATAATAATAATAATAATAATAATAATAATTTGTAGGAGAATTTCAGAAATGTCGAATGAGTTTCGGGAGAAGTACCTCTCAAAATTAATATACAGACGGGCGGTCTTAGAAGTGGCACCCAATTTTACCTCCAGTAATTATGATGACCGAAAATGTATCAATTTGATCCATAATGTTGATCAGATCCCCAGCAAGATGCGTTCTTCTTTCTTTGCTTTTGGAAGACATTTTTAACTAACTTTTACGATATGGAAGGCAAATTTAAATGCTTGTATAAAAACTTCCGACTTTTGTAAAAACTTCCGAAAATAGTGTGAAAACTTTCAACTAAAATCCATTCTGATATCTTATCAAAAAATTTTGTTTGAATTTCCAGAAACAACGCATTCGATCTAAATTATTGCTTCATTTGTCGCCGTTGGTTGGCCGCTCCGCGGTCCGTTATCGCTGTCGTGACCACTGAGATGTTTATGCAAGGCATTTACTTTTTTTTCATTGATTCTTTATCATAAGGCTTTTGAAGATTTCTGTTTTTTGAAGACCATCAGTGTAACAAACTACAAAATTTTGTGTTTGAGCGTTGCTATTTGATCTATAAATGAAACTCATAAAAACAATAAAATCTAGTCGCCTACCAACAGAACGACTCATGAAACTTTTGTAGTGGGACCTGTGTCTAGTCACAGACCCTACATATTTACGGCGTCCACCGATCAGTGTACTATATAAGACTACTCTCCAGCCAGCCTAAGAGAAAGCAATAAAGAGTTAGAGGAAAATTTGACTTGCGTGATATGACAAAAGCCAATCATGTTAATAAGAAACGCTCCCCTAACAACAACTTGTACAAGGAGGCATTCGACCATACGTTATGATATAACGTGGTCTGTTTCACTGTGTTAGGGGATATTAGTATTCTAGCAGTGGAACGTGATACGGCCATTGAAGAATAACTTCAATGATTACGAGGTAATTATTTGAGCATATTCAAATTAATTGACTGTAGAAAATAAATAGTAATGAATTGCATACTGTTGAGTAACATGTGCTGTATAAAACCATTTTTTTTAAATTTTTGGTAGGTTTTACATGGCTTTATCAATAAGAGTATTGCGTTGTTTCGTAAAATATATCACAACGGTTTGTCGATTAAATGTTAGAAATCTTCCAACTTCAGATTGTTCTTGTTTTCGAGAAGGCATCTTTCACTATCCGCTTCCCTGAAAAAACCGTTGAATTTAGTTACTCATCAAGTCGCACATAAATAAATATATGAATAATTAGTAGAGGAAATACAAATTAAGAGCCTATTGAATAACATTAGCCATCTAAATTGGTTGGAGTTGCAGCTCACTCCTACGCAACCTTGCCGAAGGGCCAGGTTGGATGCTGCCATAGGACAGCGTCTACAAGAGTGGGTCAGGCGCCAACACTCCCATGCAGTGAGAGAGAGGACAGATAGGGAAAAAATAGTTAACATTACGAACACTACCCAAACATATAAAAAATGTTACTGTCATTAATATTAAAATAAATAATGAAAATGCATTTAATTCTAAGTCCCTTCCGGAGACTATTTAAATCTAGTAAATATATCACGTGGAAAGTACAAAATCTTCCTTCATAAGAAACAGCTCAAAAATACGAATCCCTATTCAAAAATGCTTTCTTTAAGCAAAACCCTTATTTGTTAGTGGTTCCTTTATTGCTTAATTGTCGACTATGGATTCGATCCTAAGACCAGTCCAAACATTATCACATTACATCTCTGATCTTCTACCGCGTATGCTCTTCTAGGTCGCCAACTTCTGGTCCACTCCATTAGAGGTTCGCTCGCCAGTAATTATTCACGCATTCCGCTCCACAAGGGGCAGCCGCGGCCCCAACGGGCTTCCCTCCCCCTCGGGCGTCGCGCGGCGGGCGACGTAAGCGCCGCGACGCGCGCGCTAATGGCGCCAGACGCCTCTCGAGGGCGCCACCAGCGAGCACAGTGGGTCCACGGAAGACTAGACCTACTTCGCTCTTGGTTGATTGATACCAGGAGGCTAGTCTCACTTTTACTGTAGATTGATTGACACGCAGAAACTACACTTAGCTTCACGATTGGTTGATTGAAACACGGAGGCTAGAGTTATCTTTACTTTTGATTGATTGATTGGTACACGGACCGTTGATTGTTACATGGAGACTAGACTAATCGTCACTGTTGATTGATTGATGCACGGAAACTAGACTTATCTTTACTGTTTATTGATTGATATACAAAAACAAGACTTAGCATCACTGCTGATTGATTGATACATGGAGACTATAATTCTTTTTAAATAATAAAAAACGATACTTACAAATACATGCATAACTGAGTGCAGAGGTGGCCAAATGATTATGGTAGAGTTATTGAACGAGACAAAAATGTATTTGTAACCATATATCTTGACAATAAACTACGTGTTCACGTCTCTAATATTTTATAAACATAATTCAAATTTATAATTAACATATTAGCTTGAGTTATGTTGAAAATCAATTTTTAATTCTTTCTTTCAATTTCAGTCTTTTTTCCAGATACGAACGAGTTGTTTTATGAAGTTTGTACGGCCTTCGTTTTCTCAGTTTCTTTTAACTTCACTAGACCGAACATTTTCTACGGAATTCATGACATAGTTAATTGTAGCTCATTGAAACACATACCGATCTGTTTCTTTAATTTTCCGTCTTTCTTTGCTCTTGTAGCTTGGAGCACAGTCATGCAAGAATACGAATGGATTTTTCCAAACCTCTCATTCACCTGCAGGTATTGATCCTGCCTCATTAACCCGTTAACTGGTGAATGCATTTCCAGTACCATCAACAGGCGTTACACTTCAAACATTTGCCTTTTTCAGGTGCTTCCCAACACACATTGTTATCTGTTAAGTCAAGAAAAAAATATTTACTATAATAATTGGGCCGCCTGTGTTATATAAACTTCGGAGAAATAGTAATAAAAGGCATTTCCTGGCACATTTCCTGGCACAGATGGTAGAGTGTCTTAACTTTTAAGTGATTAATTTGTGAGCAAATGTATTACCTCTGACTCATGACACCAAACTTTATTACATTTGATCCGTTAAGAACGTTCGGAAGGGAGTTCAAAAACTAAACTGTCTATCGAATATGCCTGTCAGATTTCATGCTATCTCGAAGAAAGAAAATTCCTCGTGCTGAGCACTGTCGCACGCCTGCTGTACGATACTGTTAGATGCTGCGTTGCGAACTGCTAAAGGGTTTTGCAGGAGAGTGGCTCGTAAGGTATAGGTAATGTACGGTAATGTACTTGTAAGGTACAGTGGGAGAAATTGACGGGTTAAAAATTCGTATTATTTCGTGTAACTGTTAACAGATATTCTGAATAAATCTGTATAATGCTGTGGCAATAGATTTTGTTTTATTTGTACGAATATAAAATTACACTGTTCTTATTTTACGTTACAACAAATGGCAACTCGCTTGCAAGCACGTTGCAAGTATGTATTACATTCGCTTTCTCCTTCTTTCTTCGCCGCTTCTTCATGCCCATCTCCGTTACCTTGTTCGACTTCGTTGCTTCTGCGTTGACTTCTTTCTCGAAACTGGTCATTGTCGACTGGGGCGCTGATTTCGGCTGTTGACGTTTAGGCTTCACTCGACGGAGTGCAGGAATCCATGTCGAGTGGACTTTTATTCCTTCTTCTTTCTTATTAAAATTAAATTGATGTTTATAAATTTCGTTGGCCTCACGGTAAAGACGGGCATGATAGAATTCCTTACAGGATAAAACATCAACATCATCAAATTTTATGTCGTGCTCACGACCGAAAAAAGCGTGTTCGGCTACTGCAGATTTTTCAGTTTGGCCAAAACGACAGTTTCTTTTATGTCCGGAGAGACGGGCGTTTTTGCTCCATTGAGTGGTCTCAGTGTATACCGAGCCGCAAGAACAGGGAAATATATAGACTCCTGCAGATGATAGTAGGCTTCTTGCATCCTTAGCCGATCTAAATAAGTTGCGTAGCTAGGTTGTAGGCTTGAAAATGGTGTCGATAATGTTTTGTTTTTTTTTATTTTTCCTATGCGGTCTGCAATTCCATTCAAATACGGTAGAATGGTTTTCTGTTTTTGAGTATTTTTTATTGTAGGAGCTGCACTTTTTTATTAGGGTGGAGAGCTCTCTTGACTTCAGTAGAACAGTATGCATTATTTTGTAGGGCTTTGTCAAGGTGAATGAGTTCCTCATTTATGTTATCTGCTTCACGTAACCGGTTTGCACGATCAACAAGAGTTTTAATCATGGCTCTCTTCTGGCTTGGGTAGTGGTTTGACATTTTGTTCATGTACCTGTCTGTATGTGTTGGTTTTCTATACACCGTGTGTCCAAGAGAACCGTCCGCCTTTTTACTGACTAACACGTTCAAGAATGCTAGTTTTCCGTCCCGTTCTTTCTCCATAGTGAACTGGATACGTGGATGGATACTATTTAGGTGAATCAGAGAGTCGTTGAGAATATCTTCTCCGTATCACGAAGGTGTCGTCAATATAACGAAACCAGAACATGGCCTTGTGTGGAGAGGTGTTCAGCTTTAAAGTTATCCATGTATAAGTTGGAGACTGCTGGACTAAGGGGGTTGCCCATGGCTACGGACACCATCCTTTTGTTCATAAAATTCATCATTCCACATAAAATATGTGGTGGTGAGCACATGTTTGAACAAGGCTGTTATATCATCTGGGAATAGCTTCTGTAGTATTGTTAAAGTCTCACTGACCGGCACCATCGTGAAAAGAGAAACTACGTAAAAGCTGATTAGAAGTCTTCCGGTCCAATGAAGATGTTTGCCGCTGTAACGGACGAAACGTTTGGGCAAAATATGTCCGATAGAACATAGCTATGTAGCCCGAAAGGTATTTTTAATTATCAGGTGAAGGTTGACATGTGTAAATAATATACAGATACAGAAAGAGTGGTATTGTAGTACTACGTAACCGTTACTAATGCGAGAAAGTACGTGCTGTTGCAGCTTCACCTCTGTCTTTAAACTTTTTGTGTGGACAGTACTAAATGCACGGAATACCATGTCATAATGCCATTTTGATGCATTATTTTGATTTTCAAAAACAGATATAAGTTTCTTTTAATATCTGACACGTCGTTATTAGCCCAAAAGGTATTTTTAATAATATATGCAGCCGTGAAAGCCTATATTGTTATTTTATAATAATAATAATAATAATAATAATAATAATAATTATTATTATTATTATTATTATTATTATTATTATTACCAACATTTACACTTTCTCTACTTTAGCAGGAAAATCTATCACCTGTCCAATTGATGTTACAGGACTAGGCTCGGACTGCGCAGAAAGGAAATTCATCCTGACCTACATGAATGTCATGCATTTAGGGAATTTCCTGTCAATGTGACATGTTTGAAGAAGGGTGGCTTTCTGGGCTTCATCAAAGATATTTTTGATATCTAAATTCTCCAGATTTCTTTTAAAGTTCCTAGTGACGCCTCCTTCAACATACATAACCATGGGGAAATGGGAGATTTCATGCAACTTCCAAATGTTTTTTAATTCAGTTGCCAAGTTCTCATATTTTCTGAATTTTTTTGTTTCGGACTTCCACAGGTTGTGAGTCAAAGGGATTGCAACATCGATTATAGAGGCTGTTTTCTATTCTTTGTTTATTATGAGGATGTCAGGGCGGTTATGATCAACCGTTTTATCCGTCGTAATAGGCCGATCCCAGTATAAGACGTGTGTCTTCGTCTCGAGCACAGCATCTGGTTCATACTCGTAGTATGCTGGAGCATTATTCCCCAACATTCCAAGTTTCATTCCTATTTCTCGGTGAATGAGTTTTGCCACTTGGTTATGTCTGCCTAAATAGGCACTCTCTGACAAAGTACTGCACCCAGCCATTATGTGCTCAATAGACTCTCCGTTGTTAGCACATCTTCTACATTTGTTGATATCATTTGTTTTTAAAATGTGTTTTTCATAGTTTTTAGTTCTTATTACTCTATCCTGAATTGCTGCTACAAAACCTTCAGTTTCCGGGTACAAGTAACCATTGCTCAACCACTTTAAGGACGCAGATTTGTCAACCATAGGGTTCAACAGAGAATTTGGAAATTTACCGTGAAGCATCATTTGCTGCCAATTTTGTATTTCCTCCTTTAGAGTTGGTATTATAATATTCGGGTCTTGGTTGCTTAAATTAAGTATCCAGTGTCAGTGCTCATCACCTTCTTTACGAGGGAATCCTCAGACCTAAGCATAGCGTCCCTCATTTTTTGTTCTTGGGTTCTGAAGAGTTTAAAAATATTAAGTAGCCCTCGACCACCTTCTCTTCTTGGTAAATACAAACGGATCACAGAAAAGTTAGGGTGTAGACATCTGAATTTTGTAAGAAGCACTCTAGTAAGTCTATCCAATGAATTTAGGTCCGCATAAGATCATTTTACAACACCAAAACTGTATATCAGCGTAGGTACAGCCCTGCTGTTGCTGGTCGTAATTATGTTTTTCCCAACTAGCTTCGTAGTCAGTATTTTGGTTACCCTCTTCTTGTACTTTTCGGTAAACTCATGTTTAATTTCGCTGTGATTAAGTTTCATATTCTGTTGTATTCCGAGGTATTTGTAAGCAGCATCAGGTTGCAGCTCTTCTATGCCTTGGACTTTTTATCCAACTTTTCTGCTTTACCTTTCCGTATGCTTATGGCGGCGCATTTATACAAACCGAAACTCATTCTAAGATCTTGGCTGAAAATCTTGTTAGTATCTATTACGGAACAGAGTTTTGATGTGTTTCAGCATAAAGCTTCAGATCGTCCATAAATAAAAGATGATTTAATGTCTGATGATCTGATGAATTAATTTTGTAGCCAATGGTACTATTATTTAACAGTGATGACAACGAATTTAAGGCCAGACAAAACCATAAGGGTGAAAGAGAGTTTCCTTGGAATATCCTTCGTTTAATGTCCATTTTACATATTTTCTTTAATTAGCATGCAGATTTACCCTCCACGTTAGCATCAATGACTGTAGTGTGTTTATGATCTTTGGAGAAATCCTGTAGATTTCAAGTATTCTTATCAACCAATCATGAGGAACTGAATCAAACGCTTTTGTGTAATCTATATAACACATGTTAAGGTTTTTCTGCTTACTCTTGACTTGTTTTAAAACTACAGATTCTATTATAAGTTGGTGTTTGCAATCTAGAGCACCTCTAATACATCCCTTTTGTTCCTCTGCTATTATTCTATTTCTTTCTCAATGATCATCAATTTTTTCAATGATTAAGGATGTAAATAATTTGTAAATAGTAGACAAACACATTAATGGTCTGTAGTTTTGTGGTTGTGAGACATCATCTTACTTGTGAAGCAAAAAAGTGTTTCCTTCAGTAAGATGAGGTGGGATCTTACTCGGGTCATTTAATACTTTTGTAAAGCGGATGGCTAATGGTTCGTGGATTGCTGTGAAATACTTCATCCAAAAATTGTGAAGTTCATCTGGTCCTGGTGACCTCCAGTTATTGGTCTTCTTAATATTTCTATGTATGTCTTCCGTCGTGAAACCGGTGACCAACAGAGGTGATATAGAAGCACTATGCTCTTCGATATCCCAGATCCAGTCTGCGTTCTTGTTAAAATATTCACTTTTCGACCAAATTGATCTCCAATAATGCTCAAACTCACCGGACTCCAGATTTAGAGATGAATCAGTCTGACTCCCCGACTCCACTTGTTTGAAGAACATATTTCTGTTTTTATTGAAATCGATATTCTGCTTCTTTCTGTTATATAGCGCATTATACCTTTACAATCGTGTTCCTTTCAGCTTAGCTTTCTGTGGGTAGGGTTCCTTCAGTTCAAGAAGTCTTTGCTGACAATTAATATCTCCTGGATTAATTTTTGGCTGAGCACATGTCACAGTTATCTTCTTCAATATTTTTCGGGAGCGGGTGCCCTTCAGGTTATTATTATTGGATATAATAACACCGATTATTATTATTATTATTATTATTATTATTATTATTATTATTATTATTATTATTATTATTATTCCTTTAAATCGGCCATCCTTGGGTCAAGAGATACGTGCATCCCACCGGAGCTCGGACTTGAATATGAGGGTAGGTGCACGTTATTTTCTATCGGGGGGAATTTGCAATTTATAGCAAATTCCATTTTTACACCCCATAGTTGTTAGCCATGGGGCGTATTATTATTGTATTATTTTTATTAATATTATTTATATTACTTTTTTAAATATATAGATTATTAATTTTATTATCTATATTATTAATTTTATTATTTATATTACTAATATTACTTACATTATTATTATATTTTATATGCGCCGTGTGACGCATTTCGACCCAGTGCGTGTGGAGGGTGTGAGGGCGTGGAGGGTGGGTGGGCGCCGGGCGGGTCGGCGTCGCCGCCAGCGGGGCGCCGCGAAGGCGTCTCCGGCGATCGCCCTTTACGAGCCATAAAGGGCGGAGGAACTGTTGCTGCTACGCCGCGACGCCGCCCGGAAACCGAGCGCGAACAAACGGGCGCGGTTGGGCGCACCGACGGTGCTCGAGACGCACGGCTCCGCCCCCCCCCCCCGCCTCCGCCCTAGCTGCCGCTACCGTCCCCGCTTCCGCCGCCTCCAACCCTGACTCCACCTCCGAGCTCACCCGTCGCCTCCGCCCCCTCCCCCGCCACAGAGCCCAAGCCAACTCCGCCCCCGCTACCGCTACCGACACCTTCGACTTCGCAATCACCATCACCGACACTATTATCGTCACCGTCTCTGTCACGCTCCCCGCTCCCGCCCTCGACTTCGTGCTCGTCTTCACGCTCACCAACGTCCCCCAACACCCCGGCTCCCGCCATCCGACCCCCGCTCCACGCCTCAGCGCCCCCGCCAAACCCCACGCCAAACCCCCACGCCCCCCTCTCCATGTCCCACGCCCCCCCACCACCACCCTCGTCCCACGCCCCCCACCACCCACGCCCCATGCCCCACGCCCCACGCCTCACGCCCCACGCTCTCACCACTGCCCTCCAAGCCCACCTCCGGTGGCTGGAAACGGGATAAGGCATTACGAGCCTAAGTGTACATTCCCGTCGATCTTCAAGAATTAAAGTTTTTAATTGAAGCTTTTATGCGTAAAATAGGTTATACCTAGTAGCCTACAGCATCAAAATACTGCCACACAATAAGAGTTTCCAAAACGTAGCTCGCATTTTGCTCAAGTACAAGAAAAAGTAGTGTCATATAAACTACAACAATTTAAAACTTTTACCGAAAACAATTTTTCAAGAATACCGCTATGACAAAGTACTCGTAGTATATGTAGAGAACGACAGTTCTCTCCGTACCAAGAAAATCAAAAAATTGCTGCTTCACAATCCAACATGTGAATACCAAATATTTAATAACGAGCGCCCTCTTCCTGAAGACTTTCTGTCGCATGACGCCAGTTGTGTCGTAAGTAGTGGCGCACTATGATAATTCAGTCGGTATGCACGGTATGAGATTATACGGAATAACAGAATAAACTAGTGGTGCTTCAACAGCACACACTTTTTCTCGTTATTTCTAACTGCTCCGCTGTATTATGCATAAAGCTGCACGTGTTTTCTGGTGAAAAAAGTGAAACCAGCAATTTTTTCCGCACCAAAACCCCAACTTAGATCCTCCGAGTTTAATCATTGTAAGTTTTGAACTTGGGCTATTATTTTTGAATTAGTAGTTTTTGAAATTTTGGCATTTTTCCAAAATACAGAGAAATCGCCGAAAATGAGACTAGCGCCATGTTTTTATCGCCTTTTTGTTACATACAGAAGAAAATTTTAAGAAACTAGTGGTGAAATAGAATGGCACAGACTTTCTCATACTTGTTAGTTATCTAATTTCTGTGGTTTGAGCTAGCTTTTTGGACTTCCCACATACTCTTGCCAGCAGCCATCTGTCGCCGCCCAAAGTACATCCTTTTTTCATTTTGCAATTTTTCGGTTTCCTAATGGTAATTCTCCTTAATTATTTGTTTTCATAGCCTTCCTCTAATTCATTTTTTTCAAATTCGTTTTTTCCCAGCTCTTCTGTTTTTTCTTGTTAATCTTTCCATCCACTCTAATTCATTATTATTATTATTATTATTTTACGTTCAAATCACCCTCATTAATCTTCATCCATATCTCGCTTCTTGACCTTTTCCTGCGTTTTGACTGTACTTTGCTTTTGAAATTATTCCTCAGTCTCTAAATTTAATTTCCCCATATATTTTTCAATGATGTTTTGTTCTAAGACTTTCAATTTTACTTCACCAACCTGACTTCACTTTCTCGTGATAATTTTCCCTGCTATCACTGTCGTCTCTCGTCCTTACAGGCGCCATCACCCTCGTAGAGACTAATTTTCAGCGCCCCCATTCCTCTACCCTCAATTTGCCGCTCCCGCATCCACCGAGCGAGGCAAACCCCACAGTCATAGAAAAAAGTTTGGAATGAACCTACAGCCGCGCCAAGCAGAGTACCGGTGATAAGTGGTAGCGCCTGTAGAGTAGAATTTGGCGAAAGAAGCAAATGAGAACAAACGAGGAACGCACAGTTGAATAGAGATATGGTAGTGCAGAAAGACTGCATGGTAGTACATGGTAGTGCAGCATAAACTGGATATTTCAGTAATTATATCCCGAAAACTTAATTCACCAGTAGAATAATTTTAATTTGCGTGTACATTTTGAAAATCTTGCCAAATTATGTTTTATTTCAATGGTATTTGGGAGGTTTATAGTACTTGTGAATGTCCATGAAATTTCTGCCATGGTCTTTCTAGTTTTCAACATCTGCGATAATTGTAGAAAGTGATGCGTTATCTAAATTTCTTTAAAAGATGATTAATTTAAAACATTATTTCAACGGTTGAAGAAGAAGTTACAGACTCATTATACAAATTATCATATAAATATGATCTTAAGAAATACTATGAAAGCATTACAGATTTTCGGAAATGTATTTAGAAATATCTAATGCATGAGTGGAGTTTAATACGTTCAAAATATTATTGAGTGAAATTCCACGGTTTCAATATTAATTTTTTGATAACTTGATGAATAAGCAATTATGTTTATACTAGACTTTGGACTACTAGTCTGTAGTAATTAATTGAATTTACCAATCATTTTATAGATTATAATATTAGGTATCTTTAATTATATTAACCGTAAGTATGAGAAGAATAATTCGTATAGTTTGTAGGTTAGGTTAGCCAAACTATTAATTTTAACTTAATGTTGCAATTTTAATCTTTCTGAAAAGAATAGAATATATGAACTCTTCACAAGACATCTGATTTATTTGTAAATTTAACAAGCTAAAAATCATAATTTCTCTACTTACTCTACAATTTCTCTTCTTACATAAATGTAAAAAATATTAATTCTTAATCTCAAGAACTGTGATTTTCATTCAAAACTTAGAGGTTAAATAAAAAATTCATGAAATTGTGAGTTCCATAGAATTTAACCTACTTGATATAATTTTTTGTGAGATTTACAGGACCGCGCCATTGTTAATATCTGATGAATCCCTATGAGAAACTCTCCAAATTTCAACTTAGATTTATGAGGTTTTTGGTGTACATTACCAGGAACGTGATAATAACAAATAATTTATCAATATATCTGGTGGTCCCATTCCACAAAATGTTATTAATCTTCACTCCTTGGGAAAAGTTTAACTTCCTTCTTCAAAACTATGTACAATTTAATGGTAAGTAGCTTCAGAAATGTTATACCTCCAAAAATAACAGAGTATTGAGCTTGCAATTTGACTTGATTCACAGATTTCACAATATTATCAAAGCATTTATTATGTAGTTTCTTTGTAAATAAAATTATGTCACTTTGTATAGTACACCCATATAAAATGTTTCATTGCTCTTGATCATTGAGCTGTTTACATTTCACGAAACAGTTTCTGATAAACCTTCAAACGATCAATGTTTGTACTCTCTTTGTATTTAGAATTTGACACGATAAGAGTATGCTAGACAAACCAACTTTTATTTAGGTTTTCAGTTAATTTAGTTTCAAATTCTTTGTTCTTTATAATTTAGCGCGTTTCATCATAGATTATTTGATATTGCCTTTTCTACTGGAAGTTATGAACTTAATGTATAACATTAGATTATATGATTGACTAACTCCACTTACCTTCCTATTTTTAGTTATATTAGTACCTGAACAGGGTTCGAAAACATTTTAGGAGGGAAACGTTATATTTACATAGGATATATGTTCATGTTCTTGTGAAAAAAATCGCCAGTTTTGGACCCAATACTACAATAAGACAATGCTATCCCTTCTTACGAAGGAAGTGCAAGAAAAAAATACTCTCTGTAAATATAATCTTTTAATGAATTAATATTAAAATCAGGTAAGAACTATATTGTTAATATTTCGTCTAAAAGTGTTTATAATAAGCAAAATAATAATTTTACATTGAAATATTAATTACATGAAACTCGCGCATTAAATACACACCACCTTCAAAGCCAACCATTATGAGTCGCCAAAAGTAAGGAAGCGGTAAGAAAAATATGGAAGAATTTGTTTAAATTCATTGCACTGATCGACGATTACCATGCATATTGTTAAATGCATTTGGAGTTTATATCATGAGTGGTTTAGTCACATAAATTAAATTGAGCAAAATGTTGTTTTCGGCCCCATTGAATCAGTCAAATTTTTTGACGACTAGAGACCAGCTAGATAAATAGTGTACGTGGACTCCAGTTGCCACATATTTGTAGTCATTTGAAATGGAGTTGGTTCATTTGGACTGATCTTTTCAGGGCACCGCAACTGCTAATGTCATTTGTCCCGTTGATGTAGTGAATGTCTTTATCCCAGAAGGTGGCAGTGTATATATCCCCGCAGTATCGTGATGTACCCTGTCGTGCTACACGTCGGCTTGCCAGGGGCTCCCCTTTCCAGGTATCCCTACAAGCGGGGCACTGCCTCAGCAGGAACAAGTTACACGCTCCAAAGTGTTCTTCCGACGTGTGTGGTAGTGTAGTGCATGTTAGTGTGTGTGTACGTAAGGGGTGAGGATAGGACAATGAAAAGGAAGGAAAGATCGCCCGCGGTCCGTAGTCCGTTTGTTAGAAAACCACTTGGGAATCCGCCTAGTGTTGATCGGATAAACGGCAGAACATTACCAATCAGAGCAGCAGTCCGCTATAATTCTTCTCTAGACAGCGACTGAATTCCACCTAGCGAAAATCTGCCAACGTCGGTACTCGAATTCCAACACTTTCTGCTCAGAGTAGCTGCAAAGACAGTGGCTGTGGGCTGAACACAGGTGGTGGGATCAAGTTGGTGAGCGTGTTAAGCTCGAAGAGGCTGGATAGCCGGGTGTGCCAGAAGCGTGAGGTGGCTAGAGGAAGAGGCTCTGTCCCCAAGGACCTCTCCTCCGTCGTCCAGCAGCTGAGGCTCCAAAGCACCTCACTACTGCAGCCCGCAGAGAGCTAATGTTCGTGGCCAAAGAGTTCTGAGTTGCGGGATGTGTAAATGGGATTTCACCGAGAGTTCTGTTGTATGGTAACGCCTGGAAGCTAAGAAACCTTTCAAAATTCTTATTTTTATGTTACAGCCATAGGTTAACTGCTCATATGTTATTTTGTTATATGGAACATTTTACCATCTTACTGGGGGTACTCTTTTGAAGGTAACTTTTGTTATTCAAGGAATATTCACAATCTATTCAAATGTGAAATAATAATTAAATGTTATAAATGTGAATAATAATAATAATAATAATAATAATAATAATAAATGAAAATAAATGAAAAGTCACCCATTGGTCCTTCTATATATGTTGTTTTCTTTTTATCTGCTCTATGATAGAGTGATGCTGACGAAATACAAATTGATGATCCGGTATGATGTTGCTGTGACAATAAGTAAGGACGTAGTCTCGTTAAAAGTAGTTGCACAAATACCTAAGACAGTATTGGAAGAAGGCTAATAGGACGGTAAGACGAAGCTTCATGAAGAGAGTTACCAAGTTTTAGGAATACTAAAATTTGAGCTACATTCCATTGAATAATAATATTGAACGGCGCTGCGATGAATGCAATCCCTTTGCGATGAAGTTCTTTTAGAAATTGACCAGTGATAAAGCTTGGAGCTTTTGTGCAGGAAGGTCGTTCTTTATCACTTTAAGTATTTTTTTAAGAGTGAATAATTTTATAAGAAGTAACAATTGTGCTGGTGAATCAAGATATTCGTCATCATTCTTCTTACTCATCTTCTTCATTATCTTCCTCATCATTCTCAGATGAGATGCTTTGAAAAACTTCAACGAAATGATGTCCAAAAACTTCACGTTTTTCTGTAGCACTTCTTGCTTAATTCATTTGTTTGTCTCTAATTGGTGGTTGGGAATTGTACGGTTGTTTTAGATTTCTCGTAGCTTTAAATAGAAAGTAATCTGAGGCCTCTGTGGATGAGAGGCTATAGATGTAATCTTGAAATTTACTATTGTTATAGTTTTTTAGAAGTTTGTTTAATTGTCTTGTAACTTTGTTGTAGATTGTTTTGTCTACGGGATATCTTGAATTTTGCCATTTTCTTCTTAACCTCCTTTTCTCAGAGATTTTATTGACAATTTGGTTTGGAAACTTTGTGCACTTTTTAACAAAACTTTCTTGTAGCGTAGTGATGATAGTTCATACGATGCTTCTAGATTAAATACCTTTTACAACAAAACAATCAAGTAAGTCTGGTATTTTATTTGGGTCCGTTGGCCAGGATGTTAGTTCTATTGTGGAAAAGGAATCTAAATGAAATGCTGTCAGTGCTTTCTGGAGCTCTCGTCCTCTTGTGGCAATCAGTCTTAAATCTCAATGGGTTTGTTTTGCATTGAAGTCTCCCCCTGATACAAACCTTGAGCCTAAATTGTTAAAGAAGGATTCAAGGGGTGTTTTATTTATGTTAAATCTTGGTGGGCAATATAGGGCACATACTGTAAGAAACCCACTCCCGTTCCTAATAGTTATGGGGGTGGATTGTATATGAATATCTTGATAACTATTTTGTTCGTGATGTTTTATACATTTTTTAAAGATAATACCACTGCCTCTGTGTGCATGGCTATCAGAATGTTTAGTGTTATAAATTATATAATTCTCAGTTTAAAGTAGTTTTTATCTGTGAAAGGTATTTCTGAAACAAGTGGAATATGGATTTTATTTTGCGAAAGAAATATTTCAAATTCTTGTCGATGTCACGCGAAGACGTTGGCATTCCACGTTGCTTTACGATAAAATTTACCCATTCAAAAGCTTGGATACTTACACACACACACACACACCACTCACACACACACCACTCACACACACACCACTCACATGCACCACACATACACCAATAACTGGGAGCTGAGAACTTGCCTCGACTGGGGTGGTGCCCGGCTGAGGGATAAATCTGGAAGGGGCAAATCCCCCGCAAGGCGAGATGTAGGTCGACGCCGGATCTCACCAACCAGTCGGGAAGGAACATCGCCACATAATACGTAAAACATTCACTACAATAACGAGGCTAACGACCATAACAGGTGACGTTTCCAGAAACATCAATCAATCAATGAGGAAATATAATAACACTCAAGATTATGAGATATGAGAAATAACGAGAAGGGAAATGTTAGTAATGTATGACATGTTTGAAAGCTAAAGTCGTTACGACTATATTCCGGTTAAAGGTGATGGCCAGTATAGTATGAAGTTGATAATACTCGTATGAAGTTTACGATACTTTTTTACTGCCATCTGTATCACCGGTCATGAGCGCTGTCAGTTGGTATAGCGCTACACAGTGAAGCTTCTCCAAAGTAGCGAAAACGGAGCAAAGCCGGAGGCGTCCGCCCCTAGAAAAGCACAGATAAGTCGCAATAAGAGCGGAGGCCGCGCACCGGCGCAGCAAACCAGTAGTTAGCGTGAATTACACCGCCCAAATGCAATTATATAACAGTTACGCCATCGTACGGTGTACATCTGGAAAAATAATGGTACACTATTTCTTGAAAGAAAATAGTGTTTTCTGAGTTATGACATAATGACTTTTACACAAATATATATTTTTTGGGGGATCGCGAATTGGCCATCCTAAGATTGCACGAACGCGCCACTTGTACTCACCGAGGTCCAGTCGTGTTCTCCTGGGGCCAAGTGTACGTGACTTTTTCGGGGGGGGGGGGGAAGTCAGCACTTATACGCCGAATCCCTTTTCACAGCCCAGGGTTGTTAGTCCTGGGGGGATGAAGAATGAAATGATGATGATAATGATGAAGGGTGAATGCACAATAACAAACATACAGACACAAACACATACTTCCATTCCCGAGGCAGCATTCGAACACACCATCCTTCGCACCAAGGCCACTACTATCTCGGCAACCCGGATTGGCACACAAATATTTTATAAATTATTTTTCATTAGATGGTGCATACCATATTCTTCCGGTATTTCTCCAGAAAGGTATAAGATAATTCAGAATCCGCACTATCTAGCAATCAAACACTTCAATTGTCACATCGAGGCCCCTGGAGAACCATAGGTATACATGTCCAGAATCTCAGCGGAAAAGAAAAAAACACCAACGGATGCTTGAACTGAAGTACAAACACTCCTCCAAGCACAAGACCTCGCATTGTCATCGTCAGTGGCGACCTCCTTCCCTTCTCGCGGTGGCCCTAGCGATTACTGTGTCCGTCGGGGAGGCCGGCGGCGATGCGGTCGTAACACTGCCACTGGGGGGGCGGGAAGGGGGGGTCAGGCGAGAGCGAGACGCCTCAATATTTGAGGGCCCGCCGCGACCCGCCGCCTCGCCACCCAAGGGACTCGTTCGGCCACGCCCACTGTGCATTAATCCTGCCACACGTCGCCGCGCAGGCATAAATAAATTCACTTCGTCTTGACTTCCCCCACCTTTGTAAGAAGCACCTCAGTGCATCAAATGATGTCACTGCAGTGCCTCTGACAGGGAAGTCCTAGGTTCAAGTCCCGACGGTGGAAAGATTTTCGAGACTAGTTTGTCAGCTAGGTCGAATTCGGTCGATGTCTAGAGGAGAATTCTAGCGGCCGGTTGCTGTGATCGGTAGTTTTCTGTGGTTTTCCGATCAACACCAGGCGAATGTCGGAGCAGTATCCTAACAAACGGGTCACGGACTGTTCGCGATCTCTCCTTCCTATTCCTTGTCCCATCTTACACACACTCACACACTACTTACACACACTCACACACTAACATGAACTGCACTACCACGCTGGGAGACCGGTCAAGGACATAGCGCTTGTCTTGGATGGGGTGGTTCCCCGCTCGTGGGAGATACCTGGTTGAGGAAAACCCCGTTGGTCGAGAGTAGGTCGGCGCCTGTTCTCGCCATCCAGCGAGGGAATATCACTGTCATCTTCAGAGAGGAGAAACATGCACTACATTACGGGACTAATGACCTCAGTTGTTGACGCGCCCAGAATCACTAACAATCAATCCATCAATCAAACTACCTTTGTAAATGACAATATATTTTATGAAGAGATAGTGAAATTGTTTTAGAATGCTAGTCGGGAGTATAATTTTATTTGAATTGATAGATAATGATTTCATCTAGGTTTCAGTCCTTGAGCGTAGATTTATAAAAGAATATAATCGCATTGATGTATTATTTGAATCGCACAACAGGGTAATGAATAATTACACAAATCGTGAAACACTAATGTATAATTATGGTTTTGTGGTCATTTTCCTTTCGACATTTAATACACAGTTCAGGAAAGTCTCTTTGCACAGAGTCGAAACAGGGCCTCCTATTAAAAATTGCATTTATGTTGGTAGCAGCCAGATTTCATGGAAACAAATGAAGGTGACAACGCTTCCAGCATCTATTATGATTGTGGTGAGTACGCAATTTACGTTTTCCAGCTGTAGCTTGTGCTAACAACACAATTTCTGTTGCAAGCACTGTCACTAGCAAGGTGCTTTTGCGGAGAAAATTTCATGGCGCGCTATATTTATTTGTGAAATACACATGACTCCTCAGGTTTGTACGATTCTGAATTGATACACGGGAGGTTGAATTATTTGGAAATGGTTGGTTCAAGTAGGCGTATAATTTTTGCGGGAGCAATTAAATACGCTTCATGAACTTGTTTTGAAGTACAGGTTCACTACACGTCTTTATTTACACAAAAAGGAACACAATCTCCTGCTTCACATTGGGAAATGGTGTTTCTTTACTTAATAAATCTTGTATACTGTATTTTCAGGTTCATACATCGTTTACCTCTGTTCAAAATTACCATACACACATCTTTCATTCTGACATCACATTCACAGCGTATGTCTGTATTGTTCATCATGTAGTAGTGACATTTAAATTGTAGGCGACTCAACGGTTAGTAATCACTCTCGAGAAAAATAAATATTAAATTCACTTAGGTTCTCATCGCGTTTCTAGATTCCCGACTGAGGCACTACAAAACAGCCAGCTACCTCTGCTGGACGTAGCGTGACTGACCGCGGCGCGTGATTGCTGCGGCGAGATTGGCTTCCACGGTCTCGGCGGCAATGAACTCATCGAGGAAAGTTATTTTCTATTCTGAGACACAAAATATAGTTCATATCTACTTGCATATCGACACGCATACCAACTCATTGCAAATATCTACCCTGTCCCGACGTTCTGTCAAGCAAGTTTGTATGCAAACGTGGAACCTCCATAAATAACTTATTGACTAGCTGAGAGCTGAATGAGTTTATAACTCTTTTTCTACACAAATACTCAGATATTTTGACAAACTTTGAACCGATCAACTTTCCTGTAACGAAAGTGTGTAAATTAAACGATAAAGAGAAACACACTATAAAAATATGTGCCCTAAAATCAATGGTACAAAAAAATCTATATAATTCTATATATTAGACCTTCCTATGAACGGCTTAATACAATTTCAAACAAGATTTTTTTTAAATTAATAAAATATAAACATTGTCAAATGTAAGCATTCTCACTCAAACATTTGTCATTCCTAAGCAAACAGCATTCTCACTTCTAGGTGACTAAGAGGCAAAGAATCTCAATAATACTTGCAATATTCAAAGTCGAAGGGAGAGACTTTCTTAACAATCGAAATGCCTCAGTATGTGTTAACTCACTTCTTTCAAACAGATACGAAATAAATTCAGTTGCTTCTCGAAGTGTTGTCTTTACACACCAATTTCAGTGCTCACGTGGGATCTGTCCCATAGAGCTTCCTAAACTGCCTTATATTCTGATCGTATTGCACTAAAACTTCAAAAATTAGGATTAAATTAACTAAAACACAAGCCACAATTTTCACGTTCCGCATATTTCTTCAACTTCCCTTCTCCGCATCGAAAACAGAAATGGTCAACAGATTTACAAAAACTGGCCATTTACGTTTTTAGGAGAGCTGTTAGACACTAAAGAATGAAAGGAAATTGTATGTATGTATTTGGCGTTATTGGGTCGGTAGTCTGACTTCGAGGGCTAGCTACCGGTGTCCCCCATGCCTGGGCCTAATTAAATTCCCATGCTTGGGGATAAGAGCGACATGAGGCGAACATGACGTATTCTCTTCACCGTAACTAGCAAGATGAAAGGATATTCAAATTTTACACCAATTTTTGACAAAATACATGCTCTAATTCGAAATTATATATAGTATGCAATTACACCAAATGCAAAAGCTGCACTCATTGTAACTTAATTATCAACAAATCAATCATAATACTAAATCACATAGGCCTGCCCCATCTGCAACATCGAGCTGTAACCAACTTAAATGAAATAGAAGTCATTCAAAGTTTCTCAGAAACAGTGTTAAATACATATGATTTTTAAGCACAACCACAGTAGAGTACCAAAGTATTATAATCTCTCACGTGATTCTGAGTTTTTCTATGTATATTTGAAGTATGGTTTGACGTATATTTTAAAAAATGAAACATTCGTGGCCTCTAAATGTTACTGAAATACTTTTGTTGAACAGTAATGTCCCCATACAGATTTCGTTACGAATGGTTATCCAAATCACCCGCAGCTCATAAAATTATTAATTTTGAAGAAATTGAATGCATCTCATTTTCACTGATTACGTAAAAATCAAGCTGACAATTATAGAAAGAACGCTTTGGTAGTAAATGTGACGGGATTTCGTAAATCATATGAATAGATTAGCCACGAGGACATTGCAAAGTTTAGATTTGGTTTCGAAAGTTTGGTTTGGTTTGGAATGTTTTGGTTTGGTTTGAACCCTGCAAGTCATTGACTTGCGGGGTATGTATGGCTGTGTATGAAGGTTTTTTGATTCAATTTTTTATCTTTCTTTTGAAATTATGATTTTATTTGTTGTATAAAAGTCACATTCATTCTTTTCGTCCAGCGTTCTTAAGATAAATTAAATAGTTTAGAATGATAATTCAAAAAACAAAAACAAAAAATGTCGTATAGTTGCCAACTTTGTTCGTGACGACTTTCTCTGAAATAAGAGTATTATTCTGCATTTTGCGACATGTACTACATTTCTTCGCCCATCTGTTGCTGGACTAATCAACTACTGCAGCTTCGCTCTGCCATCCCTGGTAGATAATTTTTGCCTGTGCGGCATCTGCGTTGTTGCAGTGCGGCCGGCGGCGCTGGGCGGGGAGGCGCGGGGCGGCGCGGAGCGGGGCGGCGCGGGGCGGGGCGGCGCGGGGCGGGGCGGCGCGGGGCGGGGCGGCGCGGGGCGGGGCGTGAGCTCGGGGGCGGCGGCGCGCGCGCACTTCGCGTGCGATTAATTTAGCGTGTGCAGCGGCGCGCGAAACGAGGGCGGGCCACGGGCGGGCGCGACAGCCGCCCACGCAGCCCCGCGCTCCCTCCACGGCCCTCGGAGGGCCCGCGGCCTCCATCTCCACCCCGCTCTGCTCCCCGCCCCGCCCCGTCCCGTCCCGCTCCCTGCCTCACTACCCGCCCCGTTGCTCGCCCCGCAGCCCGCCTCGCTGCCCATTTCTCTTCCTCGGCCTCGCACCCGACCCGACCCGACCCCTTTCTCCAAATCGCTCAACGCCCCGCTGCCCTTCCCATCCCACTCACCCCGCCGCGTTCCCCGCCCCGAACCCCATCACGATCCCCGCCCCATCCCCGCCCCGCTCCCCGCCCCGCCCCCGCCCTGATCCCCGCCCTGATCCCCGCCCCGATCCCCGCCCCGATCCCCGCCCCGATCCCCGATCCCCGCGATCCCCGCCCTGATCCCCGATCCCCGCCCCGATCCCCGATCCCCGACCCGATCCCGATCCCGAT
The DNA here is from genome assembly GCA_011170035.1 of Teleogryllus occipitalis. Classification (NCBI taxonomy): domain Eukaryota; kingdom Metazoa; phylum Arthropoda; class Insecta; order Orthoptera; family Gryllidae; genus Teleogryllus; species Teleogryllus occipitalis. Next base: position 62,926 of record BLKR01005493.1, read on the forward strand.
CCCAGATCCATCCCATCCCCGATCCCATCCCAGACCCGATCCCAGACCCGATCCCAGACCCGATCCCAGACCCGATCCCAGACCCGATCCCAAACCCGATAGCCGACCCGATCCCCGACCCGATCCCCGACCCGATCCCCGACCCGATCCCCGACCCGATCCCCGACCCGATCCCCGACCCGATCCCCGACCCGATCCCCGACCCGGGCCCGAGCTCGATCCTCGCTCTACTCCTATTATTTATTTATTTATCATTATGTGTGTGATTGGTCGTGTACTCTGAAATGCGGATTTGGCAAACATGGATCCACCCTAATCGTACCATGAAATCTAGAAAGGGGCGAGCAGGAAGAATGTGATGTAAACGGAAGGAATACAAGACGAAAATTGGACTAAGGGTGAAGAACAGATGACTGATTGCCTACCGCAATGGTAATTGTGAAAACTATGACGGTAGAGTGGGTAGAGTACTAATACTAGCCAATGGAGCCATGCGGCAACGTTATGTTAGAGTTTTCGAGTAATAATGATATTTTACATTTTATACCTTGTTATGTCAGAGTAATATCTTATCATAAATTTAATGAGGAAAATAAAGGTTATTGCACCGAATCTAATTTGTGAGATGCATGACTCTTACTGACATCCTATCAATAAAAATATCTGCTTGACAAAACAGAAATTTCTTATCTCTGAAAATGCTGTTTAATCCTATAGCATCCAGAGGCGTTTCAAAACACTACATTTACTTGATTAAACCAAAACAACTCTACGGTGATCCGTAAGAAAACGGTCATTTCGCTAGATTTTTATTTCTGAGAACCCTGGTTCAGATTTGGGTCTGGTAGACACATTATGGAATTCACGATGAACTAATCGAGTTCTTGCCAGATTTCTTGAGTTTTCTCACTTTCTCTTCTTGTCATTCACTAAGAACAAGTTACATAGCTACTTTCCATATTTATTCATTCTATAATTATTGGAGAGCCGACGGTCACCTTTAGACTGGGAAATGATGGCCGACGACGATTAGAATTAAAAAGAAAATAATGTGCAAAACATTTATCTGAAGATGGAAAGAAATGTAACTAGTAATACTGAAAGTTAAAAAATAAGTACTGGTGTTTGAAAGACAGCGTCAAACGCGTAAAAAGGCTAGTGGAAAGGTACGGAGAGCGAAGAAGAGATAGAAGGATCGTAGATTCGTGATGAAGTGGATTTAAAAAGAAAATTTTTAAGATGTGGTCCAGAACAACGAGAAATAGACGATTGAAGTAATATAAGACAGTGAAAGTTAAAAAGGAACTGTTTAAAAGCTATAAGTTATAACGACGCAAAGAATGTTCTCAAGAAAAAAATAAATATGATTATATAAATACATATAAAAATATAAATATGAAAAATAAATATGACATTGACGGCAAGGGAATCTCCTACTGAAAAGTCAGAAGCTTTTGTTACTTGTGAGATTATCTTTCTCTAGTTACAGGATATTTAGAGTTATTACTACTTTGCAAGTATCGGCCTTCTCGTATCACGCACCACTTTATTCTGAGAAGCCCATTCATATTTTCCCAGAGACATTAAAGTGTCTTTACTCGCTATGGGGAACTACCTTTTCGGCTATCCTCATGGTCAAAATTGTCATCCTTAAATTATGAACTATGAGATGATAAGTTGGTGATGAGGGGTGAAGGGACAATCACAAATACAACCATGCCTAAGCAGGACTCGAAACGTCTGCAGCGTCCTCGTCGCAGGTGACGGCTGCTGCAACCGCCTGCCCACGACGCCGGTTTATTATAATAATAATAATTATAATAATAATAATAAATTATTATTATTATTATTATTATTATTATTATTATATTGTGGCGTGCCTCCACTGTAAGTAATATGACGAATAAATTAATACTGTAGAGCAATTGAAAATTGTCGAACAGCAGAAACCAAAGTTGTGTCCGTGGAAACAAGCTTCGTAGGAAAAGCTGCAGGGATATCTAGGGAGGAGAGAATTAAAAATGAACAAACCAAGGACTTAATGAATCTGCAACGCATCATAGAGGAAATTAAAAAGAAGCAAGTTATTTTGTTAGATTTTAGTTACAGCGAGTTAAGGTGTAAAAATGCTCCTTAAGAAGCAGAGTAAAACGAGAAAAGGAGAAAGGCCAACTCAGGGTGATATGACCGAATCACAAAACAAAAATATAAATTGAAATTATCTCTTATTTACAGAAAAAATAGAAAAAACTTAGAATGCGCAAGACCGAAGAAGCACTCGAGAAACTGGCAAGAAGAAGAGGAGTAGGAAGAAGAATAGGAATTTTCCTGACTCTCCCTCTAATTGAGTCTAGATCTGACCGTACGGTGAGGACTGCTCCGATCTTTCTCCACACCTCCTCCAGATGTCGCGTCCATCGCAGGTGCAGTAATCCGATCGGAGCGGGCTGGCGCGAGCCCTGTGCTGCGCTATCGACCTAGGGGCAGCGCGGTCTCGGCTTCGCTTCCCGGTCGCGACCGCAGACGATCGAGTGCGCGAGGTCGCCACCCCGCCGGGATCGAACCCGATCCCCTGGGGAGCCAACTAGGCGCCTCGACCGCTGCTCCGCCGCCGCCACCAAGTCTGCGGTCGCCCTCGCCCTACACAAGACGCAACGCGATCTCCGACCACGCTCCTTCGACCCGCAAGGCCGCCGCGGTTCCAGGTGTCGCACTGAGTGGGCTTTTTACTCAACTGCGGGAAGGAAAGAGCCATACACCAATTCAAGTCTACATTAAGATCGTTAATGGCATATGCGCCCTCAATGTGGGAAAAGTGTACAAAAACGAACAGGAATTCTTACAAAACGATGAGTGGGTTTTTACTCGACTGCGCGAAGGAAGGAGTGTTGAATACAAGTTGAAATCCATTATATTATAAAGAATACATGCCATCTGAGAGTGGGGAAATGCTACTTATGAGTACTACGTGTACAAAAACGAACAGAAATCCATACAAAATAAGACACTGAAAAATATAGAGTGAATGCTGACTTATAACTAATTTTTAAACCCATCGTGTGGCATTATTCCAAAAGTCTATATATGTTGAAATATAAAAGAAAAATTGCCTTATTTACAGAACCTATGGGTCTTTCCCCATAATTATATTTTGTAATTTTATCATCAATAGATTTCATTGGTATTGTAAAAAATATTTTTGTCGAATTTACGGAACCTATGTACCTGATGATGCGAACAATTAGATCGTGAAACGTTGTGCTTGATATACAAAACAAGTTATTTTTATAAAATATAATTTACTGATAATTAAAAAAATATTTAACTGTTTGTCTTAAAATTTAAATTACCAAAAATTAACAGAAGTGTAAAATAATTTATAAGATAATTCTTGCATTCAGATGATTTTATTGCATACTTTACGCAACTAGAGCAAGACTGGAATTTGTTTTCTTTTGTGGTCGTTAGTTCACTAAGTGAAGTGCCTGGTTTTGCTTGGGAGGTGACGGTGATCTTCAAACGCTGAATGACCCGATCCGGCGCCGAGCTATCGTCGGCTCACGGGATTTCCCCAACTATGTATCTCCCACCAGCGGGGCACCGCCCCAGACGGGACAAGTTCTAAGTCTCCTGCAGGTCTCCCTGTATGTGTGGTAGTGTAGTGCATGTTAGTGCGTGTGTAAGGGGTGAGTATTGGACAAAGAAGAGGAAGGAAAGATCGCACGCGGTCCGTGGCCCTTTTGTTAGGGTACTGCTTCCGCATTAGCCAGGTGTTGATCGGAGAAACCACGGAAAACTACCGGTCAGAGCAGCGGGCCGCTATAATTCTCCTTCAGACATCGAATTCGACCTAGCTGCAAAGCTAGTGTCAAAAATCCTGCCACCGTCGGGACTCGAACCTAGGACCTCCCGGTCAGAGGCGCTGCAGTGACATCAGTTGATGCACTGAGCCTCCGCTCCCGGTACCGAGGTATATATATTATAGATATTAAGTAAAGATAGACTCTTCACAAACGTTTAAAGGCTCCTAGAACACAATGGAGCCAAGCTTCGATACATGATGTATTCCGAGAAAACAGTGTGCTTAAACGACTATAACAAATTTCAGAGGAACTAAATTGGATTCCTCTGTGGGAGGTGGTAATCAGTGTTAGCAATTGCCAAAAATTTTACCTGTTCACTTTCAGGAGCAGAAGGCAATCGAGTGTCAAAGGGTTGGAAGAGCTTTACAATAATAGTTAAAGTCATGTCATATTTAACCATATAAGTATTATCTTTTGCCAAAATTTTATAAGATATTTTTTTTTAGATTTATACGTGTATCGATTCTTTTATACTAAATATATGTACGATGATTTCACATTTGTTGATCCACTAAATTTCTCGGTGACATTTGAACTGATTTGCGGATTTTCATGCTTAAAACCAGTAGTTAAGAGTATTTTTGATAGTAAAATTGTCGTTAATTCATTGGAAAAATTTCCTATTAATTTAATATAATTTATAATAATTATTGCATAAAAAATCATTTAATTAAATTTTTCATCCTGCTCATCGCATTTTCCAATATTTAATTTTTTTCTCGGTTGAGGTTGCAAACAGCATTAATTTTTTTCTTTAGTAACAGACATTTTTATGCGGAGCAGAGGGATTCAGTGAAAACTGACCACGACCGTCTGCAATCGCCGAAAGTACGTGATTTACTGATGTTCAATAGCATTAGCCGTTCGGCGTTTTCTGATGGCTTCCCATTTTCGCTCCCCTCCCGCAAAGGACGTTCTTCCCGAGTCCATTTACACAAATAACATATTCTCCTCAGGACAGGTTTCAATGAATCACGTCTCTCCGCAAACTCTCTAACTACCACATTTCATTTAAGCTCCGCGAAGTGCCGATAGACGTAAGTGGCGCGGGCTTAACGAATGCGGGTATTTTTCTTTTGGTGCGCTCGCGGCCTGTGCACGCAGCTATAACTCTATGAAAAGTTGAGTTCCGAGGGAGTGTGGCGAGGGAGCGGTGCTGTGGGAGAGCTCTTTGTAATGTAAAGCGCCGAAGCCTCTGAGAGGTCGCAACGAATTAAAATTCGCTCTCTTTGACGGCGACGCGACGCCAGCGCGTGCGGCGGCACTTCGATCACTTTCATCAGAAGAAAACGAAGTCGCGAGGCTCCGTTGCGCTTGAAGAAGAGCCCGCGCAGCTGCCAACGCCCATCGTGCTAGCGTTTTTTCTCTGCTACTTCATTGCAACCAATGATTGATTCATTAATAGATCCGTGGACGTCAACAGCTGCGACCATTAATAATTATAGTGCATGTTGTATAGTTCATTACATTAGGGTCCAACGTTTGGGATTCGTTCAATAATGTAGCTTCTAAATACGTATATATGGTCGCATGTTCTCAATTGTAGTCATTCGACATATTATAATTTTGTCCTAAATATTTATTTCCATCCATCTCTACTTATACTGAACTTCTTCTTCTTCTGATCATATATTACTTTCCAGTCTCTTTTGCTTCTCGCAACTGTTTTGACTGAGTATTGACGTTTGATTTGCCGACCTGAGTGGACAAATGGGATAAGAGCGTGTACCGACTCAGTGCTTCAGTCCGATGGATCGCGGGTTCGAGTCCTCCTTTGATCATGGTTGTTTGTCCCTTGTCTCTCATTGTTGTTGTGGAGAGCCTCGTGTTCTGCTGACCACAGATCGGAGGAACCCGCACGTGTGTTGGTGTCTAGAGGTCAAATATGCGTCCCATCGACTTAAAAAGGTAACTGTCTGTCGGCTGGAAAAGGCCTAGAAAAAAAAAGCCTTTTCATCTGCATTTATTTTCAAAATCAGCTGGAAAAACCTCTATAATCGTTGACTAATAATTCGAATCGTCATCAGTACCTCTACCCCCTCATTTCCTTTCGTGATCTCAATGAACGTGGTTCCTGGTAACGAGCTGGTATATGAGCTGGTATACGTTTTTTCGTTTGTGTCAGTTTGTGTCCTACGGTATTTCGTTTGTGTCCGTGTATTTAGCTCCCCTTATCCTCCGTTCTCCCCTTTATTTCTTAGTGGCTTCATGACTTCGGTCTGAAAACAATTTCAACATACCACGGTACGCGTTATCAATGGCTGAATTTTAACAACACCGTTAAGAACACGTATAAAAAATTGTGACTTTTCAGGAGAGAGAGAAACGTTAAACGTTTCCAGAACGATTTAATAGCAATGAGACAAAATTTCATCAATTTACCAAATTCCCAGTTAACTTCTGTGATATGTATCATTAGGTAGAAAATAATTTTATCATTTGGGTAACATTATTAACTCAAAATTGCCGTATTTTGAGACACGTTTGTTAAAATGTAGCCTTTGTTGGGTACGTTTGGTACGAGGCACGTGATGCTACCTAGAGATTATGGCTGAAGGCTAGTTTTTTTCTTTTTGGTTTGGTTTGGTTTTTTCGTGTTTCCGGGCGCGTCAACTGCTTCGGTCATTAGTCCCGTTAGTGTAGTGCATGTTTTTCTCGGGAGAATGCGGTGATCTTCCCCCGCCGAATGGCGAGATCCGGCGACTACCTACCGTCGGCTAGTGGGGTTTCCCCCTAACCAGGACTCTCCCACCAACGGGGCACCGCCCCAGTTGGGACAAGCTCTAAGCTCCCGACCGGTCTCTCGGAATATGTGGTAGTGTAGTGCATGTTAGTGTAAGTGTGTGTGTGAAAGGGGAGAGGATAGGACAAGGAAAAGGATGGACAGATCGCGCGCGGTCCGTGGCCCGTTTTGATAGGGTACTGCTCCGGCATTCGCCTGGTGTTGATCGGAGAAACCACGGAAAACTACCGATCAGAGCACCCGGCCGCTAGAATTCTCCTCCAGAGCTAGTTACTTTGTCTTAACCGCTGTTTGCTGTCGACATGTATATAGTAAGAAAACACTTGTTAACAATTGTACCTGGCATTGTTCCAAAGCAATAATAAATAACACAAGAATGTTTGCCTAAGATTCAATAACGACACTATTAAATTTAAAATGGAGATTTTGTAAAATGAATACACATTTGGTGTACTTAATTATTTCTGCCCGCATTGATATCAAAGTCACAAATGAATTACAGGTGTGTAATTGTTTTTGCTCTTGAACGTGAAATTGTGTCATCTGTTCCTCGAAGGTAATATCTGGTGAATACTTTAGTAGTCTAAACATTTATTGTTTAATTTTGTTAGGGGCTAAGTATCACTATTTGCATGATAATTTTATTTCAAGCTATTTTAAATCTAATTATAGCGTTACCCCTTACTGGAATGTCTATTTTTACACAGGTACACACACACACACAGACGTTGTCAGACCCAAACACTCCACATATATTTATCTATGTATTTCAACGCGCTGAATCCGAATCTGAAGCCAGAATTGCACCACCACCACCTTCCAATTCTTTAAACCTCAAAACCATAGTGAAATAGTATTTTTTTTTTGTTTTTGTTTCCGGAGGTTGCTGTAAGAACCAAAGACTTGACACATGTTTCTCTATGTACATTGACGCGATAAATCCGAATCTGGAACCAGAATTGCGCCATAACCTCCAGTTTTTTTCTACATCGCAAAAAACCACCGTGAAATTGTATTTTTGTTTTCGGTGATTGTTGTCAGACCTGAAGACTTAGCACATGTTTCTCTATTTATGTCCATGCGCCGAATCCGAAACTGAAGGCAAAAGTGCGCCGTCACACTCCAGTTATTCACTTCCCCGCCTTAGTTCTTCGTAAGAAGTTCTACGCTCTACGTTTCAAGTTCTTCGTAAGAAGAGAAATCTATGTTATCGTGTGCCGGAAAACAACAATTTTTTTAAAAATCGCAATAGTTTTTCGCAAATCACCCTCCAATTTTTTTAAAAATATTGGAGGATGATATCGCAATTCTGGCTTCAGATTCAGATTCATCGCGTCGAAATACATAGAGAAACATGTGTCAAGTCTTTGGGTCCGACAACTTTTTTTTGTCTGCCCGGGTTATTCATGTTCTGAATTTTATATGAACTCAGGTTTTAAAATATTGGTGTATTTGAAGTTAGGATCTAAGAAAAAAGAGTGCGTGTTCTGGCAAAAAGTGTTGTATTTGTTTGACTTATTTGGCTTTTTTATTTTCCTATATTTTTGCCAGCATTTTGTCTTAAATTGGTTTCTTCTTTACATTTTCTAACATGCGATCATTCCTGTTTCTATTTCACAGTGCAACATATGTTCTGATTATTATTATTATTATTATTATTATTATTATTATTATTATTATTATTATTATTATTATTATTATTATTATTCGTTTTCTATCCTTTGATGAACCCTTCCTTTTGTTTTACTCTTTCTTCACCTTCTCAACTTACACTTCCTAAATTGTTCGCTTTCCAACTTTCGTCCATTCTTTTTTAACGACTGACACCGTATCCATCATCTTATCATTACTTTCTTTCCATACTTTAAATGACCCTTTTCCTTTCCCACCTCCTTTACTTTCTCCTGCTTCTCGTCCTTTTTCCTCTCCTTCACCTCTTACCATCTCGCCTCGCCGCCCCGCTTCCGTCCCTCTGGATTACCGTCTTATGAGCTTTAAGGCTCTTCTTAAAAAGTAGACGCGGCGCGCAAGATCGCTTCTCATGCATATTCAGAAGGGCCGCGCGGAAGTGGCGACATTTGAATATCGCCCGCTGTAGCGCTGCTATCAGTCAACAGTGAAAGCCGCTTATTGCCTGAGAACTACCTTATCAAAACTGCTCGGCGCCGTCGCTTGCACCGAGCGTCGCGTTCCATCCAGATCCCCTCGTCCCCCCTCCCCTCCCCCTCCTCCCACCCCAACCCCCCGTTACAGTCCTCCTCTCTCCGTTCTCCGGGTCTTCGTTTCGCACTAAATAATTATGATTGGCGGTATCCGAAACTCGCATTTGTACTAATTAGAATGTAACGCAATTAATGCGGATTTTTGTCGTTCTCTCTAAGAGACGTCTCCGCCGTCGTTTTTTGCTCTGAATTTTTTTGTGATTGGCATGATCAGCGCCGAGACAGTCCGTGTCGTTTGTCACTGCTTCTAGGAGAGCTTTTCGGTGATAACGCTGTCCACGAGCTGGGTCTGGTGACGTATCGCGTGCTCGTGGTATTTTAAGCTCCCGATGAAATCTTTTCACAATTTCATGGCTTTGGCAAAACTGCTTCATTGTGGAAGAAAGAAGTTACTTTCAGCATCCGATGAATTGGAGGAAAGGAAAATATACCGTCATGATTTTTCTGAATTTGTCTTTTTACTTGTTTTTATCACAAGGATTATACCCGTATTGATGACTTTTCTTAAACTTGTTGCAAACGTTTAATCATATGCGTCAGAAATAATGGCATTCGTATCAGATTTATGTCAATGTAAATACGTGGTCCAGGGAAATATTGCAATGCAATTTTTTATATTCAATTTTGAAATAATTTTGTAATCAGGACAAATGGAAGATAAAAAGGTCAAGGAAAGGACATCCATTGTAAAACAATTATATCAAAATCCCCAATTAGGAATCCGATGAGCAATGTGTATAACAGGAAGCATTGCAAGATAGTAGTTGACGGCGTCAAAACATTTAAGTAAATGTTGTAAGGCCTTTAGGACTGCGTAGTTAATAGGAATTTATTTCATGTTTCTTTTCATTTACCAAGATTAAACAAGGTGACTTTGAAATACTTTTAATGAAAAATATAATGTACCAATGAAGTTTATTGTTTTATTGATGCCCGTAAAAATGGCACAATTCACACAAAAATTTCGTGTAATTCTCGTTCTAGTTACGAGAGCAGATACTACTCTCGCTCGTTGGGTATATTCTGTTTATTCTCAGTATGTATATTCCAGAATAGGAACAACATTGTTACAAAAATATAACATTAGCGCAGAAAGATGAATTATTGGGACGTTTAAGTGAAAACGTCTCGCCAAAAAAATCATTTCACGTTCTATAAATAGTGCAATTTACTTTACTTGTGCTTTCCTGAAGGTGAAATGCACAAAAATGTTCTTCAACGTCATATATTTAAATAACTGCGGTATTTTTAAATGTGAATTATTTTATTTTTAGTGTTTGTTTTTTATCATTGGATCAAAATTCAAATTGAAGATTGTGATCCACAACATATCCGACGAATATTCTATGCTTAATATGAATAGCTTTTATTCCTTTTTAAAGTTATAAATTATCTATAATCATTCTTAAATAAAGTTTAAATAAATACTGAGGAAATAAATGGGGAACAGTCAAAAAACGTTTTTGGCGTGTTTTGTAAGGAATAAAAAATTATAAGAGTTTTCATTACCACAAGTATTCTCTATTCCAAACACAGTCCGTACGCGCGAGTCTGGGCTAACCGAGGTAACATCTCGTTCAAACCACCAGCTCTCAATCCATTTTAGAGGACGGGGCGAGGTCAAGGGTGGGGACGGCCTAGTGGGGACGCGCCTGCGGCACAGCCGACAAATTACCACCATGCATTAGCCTTCCCCTCCTCCCCTTCCTGGTCCTCTCTTCCCTGCTTCCGTCGCCTGCGTCTCCTGCCCAGCATCACTGCCGCGCCGACTCACCACCGCCCTCACCTTGACTGTGCCCTACTCCACCGCCCCCTCCCCGTTTCCGTCCACGCCCTCTTCGTCTTGTTCTCACCGCTGCTCTATTCTGCTAGCATCACCTGCTGCGTTATTTCTGCCCAGCTCCTCCCTCGCACTGTACCGCCCCTGCCGCTATGCTCCCACCACTTCCCTCTTGCATTACTCCTCTCCTCACCACCCTGTTTCTGATTGTGTCTCCCCCGCCTTCATCACCTTATCCTCGCCCCTCCTCTATCCTCCTACTGTTGCCTGCTGTGTCCCTCCTTCTCAGTACCTCCACTGTACCGCCCCTGCCGCTAGGCCCGCACCGCCGTCCCCACTTGCATCGCTCCTCTCCTCGCCACAACCTGCCTCCCCTCCCTCATCGCCTCGTCCCCATCACTCCTTCCTCACTGCCCCGCTCTCATCGCTTCTCTCCCACTGCCAATCCCCCTTAACCCAGCCACTGCTTATTCGTCTTGCACCGCGTCTCCCCTTCACTGTGAACCTAATGTACCGCCCCTCACCACGTCCTCACCGCTCCCATCGCTTCGCTCCCACAGCCAAACCCTTCCATCCCGCCACCGCTGGTTCGAAGACTCCCGTTTCCGCTGTCGACGCCACTATTTCTGCTCTTGTCCCCATCACCCCTGCCTTCGCCTTTGCCCCGCCCTCGCCGCCGTCCTCAACGCCCTCTCTCCCGCCCTCACCTCCCCGGAGGACGCGCGTCTGCGTGGAAACGGGCCGCATTTTTCTTTCTTTTCACGAGGTGGCGCCTGCGGCGGCGAGGCGCTCGGCGTTAATCAGCCTTGTAATGAAGAGACAATTCACCGTCGAGAACAAATACGGGCGGGGGCGCGCGCCGGTACCTGGAAGAGCGGGGCGAAGCCGCGTGGAAAGGTTGGGCGAGCGGGGCGAAGGGCGAAGGGCGGGGCCAAGTCGTCGCTTCCGGCCAGACGCAAGAGGGCAATTTGGACGCAGAACTCATCCATCTCGAGACGTCCGTAAGGCACCTGTGCCCCGAGCAGAATGCTGAAGAGACGCCTACAATTTGCAGGGGAAAATTTGGTGCAATTTTCTTTTTCTTCAAGTTTAGATTTTAATCTATTTTACACATAAAATACTATAAACATTTTAAATTGGGAAGTTTGTTGTATCACTAGCGTCTGCTGTGATTTTCTGTCCACTCTCAAGAGACAGTTGCGATTGACACACATACCAAGAATAGATATCTATTATTTTCTTTGTTTTTAATTAAGATGCAAACTATTGACTGCTTAATATTAATTATTAATATTATTCCTGTATTTGATCTCTCAGATTTCGTGAGATGATCAAAAGGTTCATAGTAGAAACTTAGAGTTTAGACAACTATGAAACTGCAATATTCAACAGGAATCAAAGAAGCATATTAATAAAATTATTATACTTGATAAAGTAGCAGTAGAACTCATATCTTTACACTTCGCATCCATAATTCTTCGAAGTAGTTTCACAACCCACTACCACCAGTAGTGTTTTTTGGGAAGTGATCAAATACCTCCCAATGAAATAATCGTATAGTCTTGCGTCTCTTCGATGTAGTAATATCTTTGTTTCCGAATACGTACACCTAATCCACGGGAAATATTAATGGAATGTGGGAAGCCACCCATAAGATTGTAGATGCCACATGTTTTAAATATGATTAGAGCAATAAACATATTTCACTTAAATTATTTTTCCTTTTTTTGTCTACCTTACCTTATATCGGTTTTGTATTCAAAATTGAAATATCAGCATTCATTGTGACCGTCTAATTAAACACAAACATTTTTTGCAACCCCATCATTATTGTGAAACATATATTTGTATTTTTATGAAAACCTGTGGTGGTAAATATTTCCAATGTATAGACACATAATGGATTGTAAGAATTTTAGACACAAATAAGAGACAAATATTCAGTGAAACCACAAAGGATATAGTTCATCGAACAAAGGGTGAGAGCCAAGGAAACAGACCTGTCAACTGAACTGACTGAACCGAGAAGTCAAAGAAGTAAATAGAGAAAATAGCGAAGGCGTAAAGAGCAACTACAGTGTGAAAAGAAAGCTTCTTTCTAGGGTATTTATTAAACTCTGACCTCCTTTGGCACCAGTGATGAGCACCGCCGTTGAGCCAAAGAGACGGCAGTCGGAAGAGAGCGAGGAGGGAGGCAATTGAGCTCGAGACCTGCGCTGCTGTTACGGTAATGCGTAGTGAGGGTGTCGCATCGGTGGGAATGAAATGGAATGGTGCTGGTGTCGGTGATTTAATATACCCTTTGAACGGCACGGAAAGATGTGTCTGTATGTGTATATACGTATATACACACACACTTGTATATATCTTTTATATCGTTTGTAGCTATTCTCTCTCTCTCTCTATCTCTCATATATATATATATGTATATATATATATATATATATATATATATATATATATATATATATATATAGACTCTCTATAGAGAGAATAGTTACAAAGGAGAACAGTTTTAATACTTCTTACACAGATACCGATTGTAAAAATAAGAAACAATATAATCGTTCCGGAATTAGTTACGTTGTCAATTTCTTCTGATAGTAACAGTGGTTTCAAAGAAGAATTTGATACAATGTAGTAGTTTTTCATGAACATGAGAAGAGTTGGTGTTGATCATTATCTATGTAGTTCCAGAGAGGACGAATGATGTTATAGAAAATATTTTCAATAATGTAATAATTTCATTAAATGTTTTCATTCATATTATTGAAACTAATATTCCGATTTCTGAATATCGCTATCGCGTATATGTTTATGGCTTTGCATATATTTACAACAAAACAAATCATACAAAAAGAATCTCAGCTGCAGATGTACTGAATTTTACTTTCACTTACTTCGTTTTACTTAATTTAATTATTTCTAATGTCTTTTCAACAACGCAAATTGATATTAAGCCTACGACGTTTTCAAAATAATTTCATTGTGTTTGCGTTTAATGCTGGATAATGACTTTTTCCTCTTCACTAAAGCATAGAAGGTTGAAAAAAAAATTTGGTGTGATTGAACCTTTACAGTTGGTATAAGACGCTCCTATTCAGATGATCATAAAGTCTCCACCATTGTGTTCGTAAGTAAATAATTAACAAAATATTCCTGGACTGTTTACAATCGGTATATGTTCTTATTCAGGTAACTCATAAGCTCTCCGTCAAAGTGTTTATAACTAAATAACTAACAAAGCATCACTAGATTGTTTTTTCTATAGATCCACGGTCACTTCAATTTTTTATGAAAGTTTTATTGTGAATTATCCTCCAACTAAATTAGACTCGAAAGTCTCCGAGCATTTCTTACTGTCGTGTTTTTTAAGGGCGCAGTCATTATGGAAAGGTGCAGATGAAGGAGACCGTTTTTTATTCTAATTCATAGAATTTATAACTTGACGTTTTGTAGTTGTGCGAATCCAAAAAAAAAAAAAAAACAGTTTTTCTTGCGATTCGTAGAACGAAGTGTAACGTTTTACTTATACCCCAACATGGATATCTTTCTTAAATTACCAGGATATCTCTAAAACCTGCAGTTCATTACTCCATCGTTGGTCAGAAAAATGTCTTTGACATTTTATATACACGTTCAGATTGGCGAAATGTTCATTGGAATAAAACTAATCCTCTATAAATTTTAGTAACTTTTCACATACGTCGACTTGTGGAGTTTTCGCTCTCCAGGTATCTTTTAACAGCAGAGCACAGCCCCCCCCCCCGAAATAATATCTAAGCTCCCGAATTGTTTCCTACTCTGTGTGGTAGTGTAATGCACGTAAGTGTAAGTGTGTGTAAGGAGTGAGAAAAGGACAAGGAGTCAGAAGGAAAAATGGCACGCGGTCCGAGGCTCGTTTGTTAGGGCTTCGAGCATTCGACTTCTGTTGATTGAAGAAAATATAAATCAGAGCAGCCGTGTGATAGAATTCTTAACCGAATAGCAACTTAAATCGGCCTAGCTGTTTAGCTGGAAAATCGAAGCGAGGAAAATCCTGTCCCCGTCAGGTCTCTTACTGTAAGATCTCCCAATGAGAGGCAATGCAGGTAAGCCCCGTCTGCCGGATAAGAAACAGAAATAGTAATTGAAAGTACGTACTTGAGAAGGAGAAACCCACCATGAAGTTCGATTGCTCGATTCCTCGTTTTAGAATCAGTGTTAACGATAAGAACTCATAACATTGTTAACAGATTCGAATATATATTCAGTAATTACCGTGAACAAATACAGGAAAATTCAACTTGAAAATCCTTCCTGTTTTCAATAGTTGTTTGAAGCTGCTTGAAATATATATGCATCGCAATTTATGACAACCCTAGACCGGTTTCTCGCAATTTCACTATATATGTTATCGATTTTTCCCGTGCTCTTGTGGTAGATTATTGATAAATACTGCAGTTCTTACGTCATATTCTCATCTTTAGGCTTATTTTTAGTCTTCAACCATATAATATTAATAATAATAATAATAATAAATAATAATAATAATAATGCCTTTATTGATATGGCGAGGCTCGGGCCATTAGGCCCGCTCTTCCGCCTAACCACATGTCAGATGTATACAAAGATCAAACATATATTATATACAAATATAAACAATATATTTATGTTGCAAGTAGTTAGTAGAAAACAAGTATAATTTAAATGTAGCTTTTAAAAAGATAAATGAAATATTAAAATAGACAGAAATGTGGCAAATTTTGTTTGACAAATTATAAATTCATAGACGGAAGTTAAACAAGTTGAGTTGAATAGCATTGCTCCAAACGTTTTCGCGCTACGCGGCAGCCTGTTATTCACCCCGAGCGACTGTAATCTTTTAAATACAGAAACACACCACCTCACTCGCCGCTCGACCCTGGAGGAAAACCCGCTAGTCGGGGAAAACCCACCAGGCAGGCTGCGTCCTAATACAATAGTAACTAAGCTAAAATGAAGTGACAGGATTTTGGGGTGTTTTCCTCAGCTGCTGGCCTTGCTGCAAGGGAATCTTCTTGCTCTAATCCTCCTCTGCTCCTATGGATGAAAACACATTTCCGGCAGTATCAAACAAATCACAAAAGAATAAATTTTCAACAAGTACATTACGGTTATTTCTAAACATATTAGTCACTTTTTAACATTCCTAAAAGGTGGTAAAACTGACATTGTATTTGACACCCGAATATCTACAGTGATGTAAGTTGTATAATGATATATTCTATTTTGTAAGAAAGTCATTCAGGTGTTTCTTAAAAGATGTTAATGAGGAGCAGTTTTTAATGTTGAAAGGCAATTTATTCCACTCTCGGGCTACCGTAATTGCGTATGATTTATTGTAGTAGTTTGTTTTACTTTTTGGAATACAGAGTAACTGAGATTTCTGAAATCTAGAGGATTTAAGATATACGAAATAATTTGTTAAATATGACGGGGAATCCACTTTTAGCATCTTAAATAAAAGACAAAGGCTGTGATACAAACGCCTATCCTTTAGTGTTAGTATTTTGTTCTCTTTATAAACTCTGGAGATATGATCGTATTTTTTTATATTATAAATGAAACGAATACAGGCATTTTGAGCTCTTTGCAGAGTTTGAGCGAGTGAATCTTTTAAATTGTTGTACACAATATCACCGTAGTCGAAATGA
>BLKR01005494.1:0-79137 GCA_011170035.1 Teleogryllus occipitalis
AATAATAATAATAATAATAATAATAATAATAATAATAATAATAATAATAATAATAATAATAATAACAACAACAACAACACTATGCAGCTTGGAAAAAATATCGCCGACCAAAGGTCATAATCGAAGAAATCGCCCTCGAGGTGGAGGTACAGGACCTAGAATGTTTCATTCAGCGATCGGTTTCATTTGCCGCTTGCGCCAAACCGCTATCGAAAGGATCTCGTATGTTATTAGGCGAGTAAAAGGGCCATCGGAGAGTGGGACAGTGTTCCAACAGTGCAAGAGGCATTGAAAATTGCATTACGAAACTTATAGACAGTAGACAATGCAGAATGAAGTATGGAGAGAACACGAACTCGAGAAGGATTTAGAAAAATCACTATTGAAAAAATTCTCGTGCTATCGATGTAAGAAGCAAACAGTTGAAAATAATTCATTTTTAAAGTCGAATAAAGATACTGAAATTTTTAGTTGGGGCAGTTAATGTATTTTGCTGTATCTCTATACTAATAAAATTAATTATCTATTTAACTTTGACATCATCGGATAAAGTGATCCAAAAATATTAGTTCCCAAAAGTTCACTATAACCGAAGTCGACTGTACTTACGACTGGCTAACAGGTGGTTATGAAAGCAGTTGCGTGACTTTTGAAGGAGACTTCATCGATAGCATAGCAGTCAATCAAAACTTGAGCGCGTACGCAGAGAACTGTATCTGAAATCCCGGCCCCTTTCAATCCGAGCTGCATCCGGGGGGAGCGGGGCAGGGAGCGGGCAGGGAGCGGGCAGGGAGCGGGCAGGAGGCGGGCAGGGGGCGGGGCGCCAGAAGAATCCGAGGGTTTCGCGGAGACGCCCTGGCTTGGGCGCTAGCCGCCGAGCCGGCTGGCCTTCCGTTGCCGCGCCGCCGACCTGTTCGGCCGCGTCGCGCCGAATACAGCGGAGGTGAACGACCAAGGCGCCGTGCGCTCGGCGGGCGCGCACCTCACGGCGTATTAGGGTTGATCTTATGCGGCGATTTCCCCAATCGGGATTCCGCGATTCCCTAAACAAGAGACCGGGAGAGGTGGCTCAGGGCATCAACCGATGTCACTGCAGTGCCTCTGACCGGGAAGTTCCAGTTTCGAGTCTCAACGGTGGCAAACTTTTCAACAATAGCCTGTCAGATATGTCGAATTCAGTTGCTTTCTACAGGAGAATTTTAGAGGCCGGCTATGATCGCTAGTTTCCCGCGGTTTCTCCGATCAACAGCAGGCGAATGCCTTAGCAGTACCCTAACAAACACTTAAACAAAGCCACGGACCGCGCGAGATCTTTTCTTCCTCTTCCTTGTCCTATCTTCACCTCCACACACACACTAACATGCATTACACAACCAGACATGCCGGGAGACCGGTCGGGAGTTTAGAGCTTGTCCCGGCTGGAGCGGTGCCCCTCTGGTGGGAGATTCTTGGTTAAGGAAAAACCTCTAGACGACGGTAGGTCGGCGCCGGATCTCTCCATCCACTGGCGGAAAGATCACCGCCACCTCCCGATGAAAAAACATGCACTGCACTTACGGGACCAATGACCTCAGTAGCAGCCCGGAATCGCTAACAACCAACCAACCCATTCACAATTCCGCGATTCCCCAATCGGGATTTTAGTCCCTTTTTACACGAAACTAATTTTATCTATGAAATGCATGTCTTCACATCAGCGTAGGCAAAGCTAATTTAACCGATCCCCTTCTTTTTCCTCAACTCCCCGAAGCTGAGTTTGAGCAGTTCGCTTGAATAAAAGGTTTTTGTTAACATTTTAATCCATTACATTATCATTTTGAACATTTAGTCTCTATATTCAAATATTGTAACGGGGAGGAGGGCAAAAATTGGACAATATGAAGATACAAAATATTACAAAATATGAAGATGACGACCGCTTTCGTTAGTCACTAATCTTATGAATTGATTTTCTTTTGATCGCATTTCTTCTGATGATATTATTGATGTTTCTATTTCTACTATTCGTAAGCGAACATCTCTCCAATAAACCAATTGCAGTTCCCCAGACAGACACAATCCGATCATAGTCACGATACGTCCGTAGACATCTAGAATATTAATGATATAGTGTTTAGTATGAGTGTTTAATATTCACGACGCATGTGATATTGAGAGCTGGGGAAAACTCGAGGACACCGAAATAAGGCATTCTCTACAATCTTCGTAGAGACCAGGATTTGAACGATGAACGGCCAGCGGGTTCACCGCTTTACTCGCAGGTCGTCCCTGGAGGTCCTGGTCAGGGGAAAGGCGGGTCAAGCGGGAGGGGTTGGTGGGGTGGAGGGTGAAGTGGGAGAGGTTGGGTGATGCGGGGCAGGGTAAAGTGGGGGGGGGGCAGAGCTAGTTAAAGCGGGAGAGAAGGGAGGTGTGGGTGGAGTGGGGGTAAGGAGAAGCCGTAGGTGTGGGATGAAGGTGGATGAAACGGGAGGGGGTGGGGAGAGGAGGGAGGTGTGGGTGTGGTAGGGTAGGGTGATATCGAAGAGATGGGGTGGTGCTGGATGAAGCAGGAGGGGAGGGGAGAGAAGGGAGATGTGGGTGGTTGGGATAGGGTGAAGCCGGAGGGATGGAACGGAGCTAGATAAAGCGGGATGGAAGGGCAGAGGAGAGGCGGGAGGTGTGAGTGGATATGGTGAAGCCGGAGGGGAGGGGCGGAGGGGCGGGGCGGAGGGGCGGGGCGGAGGGGCGGGGCGGAGGGGCGGGGCGGAGGGGCGGGGCGGAGGGGCGGGGCGGAGGGGCGGGGCGGAGGGGTTGGACGGAGGGGTGGGGCGGAGCTGGATGAAGCGGGGAGGAGGGACAGGCGAGGCGGGGTGAAGCTGGAGAGGTGGGATGAGGCGGGTCTGGTGAAGCAGAAGGGGGAGGATGGGGTGGGGCGGGGAGGAGAAAAGCGGAAGAGGTGTGGCGCAGCTGGATGAAGCGGGAGGGGGAGGGAGGGGCGAGGCGGGGCGGGGAGGGGGCGGGGCGGGGCGGGGCGGATCATGTGCGTCGCGCTTTACGAGCGTGCGAACCGGCCCTGTCGAAGCGAAATTTACCACCCGCGCCACGCCGCCACACCAGACGAACGCGCGCGGGCAGCTGGCACTCAGGCCCCGCCCCTCCTTGTGCCTCGTTGCAATTCGCGCTCTCGTCTGCTTGCTCAGGATGCGAACTCAAAGTTCAAAAATCAATCTCAACTACGAAAAGAATGTAATGACTAGAGACCGGAAAAATATATAGTATGAAATGCCAAAATATGTACATAAATATGTAATGAAAACTGTAAGAATATGTAATAAATACGTAAAATCTGATACAATATGGAACATTAAAATACACTAATTATAAAATACTTTTACATAATACCTAAAGAGATTCATACAATATTTCCATAACAAATTTAAAAAAATAATACAAACTTTTTAAAATCATTTGGAGAGCATAAGTTGATGCAAATTTTGCACCATACAACTTTCCCATCGATAATAAAAAGCTGTATCTATTGCTATTCAGGACCGAAGTTTATCAGCCAGACTAGACGCAACAGAAGCCATCGTACAAACCAGCGAATGTCCAGCAAATAATCACCGCAGAGTGCAGCATCTGATCGAAGGCGATCGCCAAAGCTTTTTGGAAATTAAAAGTTAAAAGCCACAAAACGGGGCGTCAGTTTCAGACCTAAAAGTGAAAATGATCTCCGTCAGTCACTTTTCCAAACAGTAAGATAACTGAAGCAAGAGCGACGGACTGAGAGAACCGTGTTTAAACGTAGCGTACCTCGAGTAAAGACAGCACGCAGTAATAATGTAGAAAAAATTGGTGATTTTTTAACTACTTATTTCCATAAAAATATGTATAAAATTGAAGAGAATTGACGGAATAAAATTTTTTTCTAGATAGAAAAATATATAATATAATATAATATAAATATGTATAAATATGTAACGAAAAAATTGGATATTGTGTTTTGACGGCGACGATTCGCTACGATTACAATTTTGAGAACGGTACGAACGACGACAAAAAATATGTAATTACATAAAAATCCGGTCTGTAGTAATGACATTCAGATGGATAGATACTGATTGATTGATTGATTTTTTTTGGGTTTCCGGGCGCTTCCGCGCGCGTCAACTGCTTTTGTCATTAGTCCCGTTAGTGTAGTGCATTCTTCTTCTCGGGAGATCGCGGTGATCTTCCCCCGCTGGATGGCGAGATCCGGCGCCGACCTACCGTCGGCTACTGGGGTTTCCCCCTAACCAGGACTCTCCCACCAGCGGGGCACCACCCCAGCCGGGACAAGCTCTAAGCTCCCGACCGGAAGCTTGAAGTCTATGTTAGCCGAAAAACTAGGTCTGGTCATCACAAAAGATATCTTAAGTTCTTAACAGACACACGCCTCGACACTGTAATCTGAGACTCACCAAACGGATAATTATAGATCTAACCGAAATCATTACATTAATTGTAATCATTATCGATCGTGTGTTGCATAGTGGTACAACTAAAAAAAATCACGTGTTGAGATGAACGAGATTGACGTTTTCACCTATTATTACAATGCATCATTCTTGCATTCACACTTCTGCCATTTGTTATTGGAATACTATACTGTAAGATATGCTACTCTTGCTGCTAGAAGATCGACCAATCGGCAATTCTGGAGAGTGTACTGGCTCAAAATTTATTGAGATGTGCCACTATTGCAGCCCACGAACGATATTATATCATAAAGTAAACAAATTCTACACCAAGAAGTTTGCTTAACTTGTTAGTAAACCAGAAATAAACTTCAAAACTCTCAATTAATAACAATTTGAATGAAAATGTATTAAAATTATTTCCCGAAATTACCCAACATTGGAAGGACTTTACTGCCCAATGAGGTTCGTCATTCATAATAGCTTCTAAAACTTTTATAGTAGATTAACGTTTCACGACAATATAAATGATCTCATAACATTGCACACCTATCGCATTACAACACGCTATTATCCCCTTAGATCCGAGACCCGCTGCTCTTAGGTCGCCCTGAACAATGCACATCAGTTACTTAATTCAATTACAAGCCCTAAAGGTCGCTGACTGACTTTTCAGGATCGCTATTATCTTCTATACTCATTAATTGTCCAGTCGCTGACGCGGGAACCCAGACGGTATTCAACATGCGGAGGAAACAGGTTTTCCTTCATTACCCGGCCGAACAACGCACAGCACTTCAGGCGGGGAAGTCTTACAACACCTTGACATTTCCAAAACTTTACACAAGTGCAGAAGTGATGCGGATCAGGTACATAATTTGTATACAACTTGTGTATGTACAAACTTGTGTATAACGGGAATTAATCTCATTAATCTGCATCCTACATCATCTTCATTCTTCTATTGTTTAACCACAACATTATTATTATTATTATTATTATTAATATTAATATTATTAGGAAGGAAAGATCACGCGATGTTCGTTGTCCGTTTGTTAAAGTGCTGCTCATGAATTCGCCTGATACTGATCGGAGAAACCACGGAAACTACCAATCAGAGCAGCTGGCCGCTAGAACTTCCTTCAGACAGAGCAGCGTCTGAATTGGTCCTAGCTATGAAGCTAGTGTCGAAAATCCTGCCACCGTCGGGACTCGAACCTAGGACCTCACGATCAGGGGCACTGAAATGACATCAGTTGATGCCCTGAACAAACGAGGATAAGAAAAAGAGGTGGAGAAAAGAAACCAGACGTAAGTTAACAGAGAATGGAGAAGAGTGGCCGATGTTTATGCCTTGGAACACACACGGGCGCAGCGACCAAGGGGGCGGGGCAGGCTGAATGGAAGTGTTGGAGCCAACGTGGGAGCACCGCGCCTGGTTCTGCAAGCGATTGGCGGCTAGCGGCCTGTGACCTTTCGCAGCGACGAGATCTGGCGGTCGCACTCAAGACACATGTGCCGACCTGCGATACGCCGCAATGCTCCTTTAGAAGCGACTCTTCCATTGCGCAAGTCTTTCGTTGCTAATACGACAATGTTTTACAGCATAAAGATACACGTAACATTTGAATGACTAGTTAAAATGGACAGTTTTCAACAACACGCTCCTGTGCCACCGAGGTTATTTACTTTTTAAATTCCGTGGTAGTAGCCGAGATCTTATGGCAATCCATTATAGATATGGGAATAATCAACCACAATAAATGTTATTGTTGTGGTTGATTATCCCCATATCTATAATGTCTTTTAAATGTTTCAAAAATCTAACTTTTAGAAATACAAAAAAAAATGTTGCAAGATTTAACCCATACACTGCTCCATTTAGCAAATGCTGATATGGCCCCTTAATTTGTTTCTGGACGTAAACGTAACTTCACTATGCGCACGTTTTCTTGAGCTTTCTTTGCTTGTAGTGGTAGTAGAGCTTAGAGTGAATTGCCATTTTGTTAGCAATGCAGAAAAATCAAATCTGCAGTTCGTTTACCGTTACAAATAAGATTTATATAACTCGAGAACGAAAATGTCTTTGAAATGTTAATCACCAGCTTTTTAAACTTTATTATTATTATTATTATTATTATTATTATTATTATTATTATTATTATTTTTATTATTATTATTATTATATTATTATTATATTATTATTATTATATTATTATTATTATATAATACTCTTTTAAAACTTTTTTTTCATCTTTTAACTATTAATAGTTAAATTGTTGGGAAGGGACTCAAAAAATCGTGCGCACATGATTTTCTGCCCCATACGTCACACACACTGCTTTACCGTCTTTTAACTAACTAAATAAATAATAAATATCTAAATAAATACACTCGGGTCGGCGCACGCAAGACTCGTTGCTAATATTGCAATGTTTTACACATATTTGCCTATCACTTCTTTCACGTGACTTGACATGACACTCAACGCAGTTATCCTGGATTGTATCAGAAAGTTGCGTTTAACATGATAATCAATAAACTAGAAGATCCATTCTCCCCGTTAAATTTAGTATTTTGAGTTGACGATAGGATTATTTCTTCTCGTTTTCTATTTTATTGTATTAATTAATTCCTCAGCTGATGAGCCAAATTAAATAGTAGAGCAACGATCGAATATAACACAGCCAAGAATGTGAGATTCGATACGGTAGTTACTTTTGAGTCATACAAATTGTTCATTTTTCCTTACGATAACGATGCTTCAGAACTAAGTGGAAGATGAAAGATCAATTCACAAACCAAGAGTTGGAGTAAATCAAATTGATGAGCTTCTTCATGAAATAACTATTTTTATTTTTCATATTTTTTTAATGTACTACGTTGTTGCTCCAATTGATTGATCGAGGTTTAAAGGTCTCTTCAACAGCTCTGGTCTTTGGCGTCAAGTAAACTCCGACACTGTAACATTGAGATAGGTTGTATCTAACATTTTCGAAATTTCTGTGTTTGGTCATTTAAAAGCCAAATACCTTCTCGAAAATTCCCTTTCAATGATGCCTCTGATAATTTTCGGTGCAATATCTGCCGTTTTGAACTCTTACATAATACACTAATTTTAAAAAAAAATTTAAGTAGTATATGACTTAGTGTAGGGATCACAGAATTTTGAAAATGTGCACACAATTCATTTTTCCCCATAGCACGTCATACGCAGTTTCAACTGTTTTTTGACGTTAAATAAATAAATAAATAAATAAATGAGTAAATAAATAAATAAATAATAGAAATTGTTTAAATCGTTGGCAACCATTTTTTTGCTTTCCATTTGTGGTCAAGTATTGCAGTATTGCAAAGAATAAAACAGCAACAATAGGGCATTTTAAAAACCTATTGACAGTTCAAACAATACATAGTCCAGAACGTAATGAGTTTTAGAAGTAATTTAGCCTGTTACTAATACAACATTTCGAAGATACTATCGCTCAGATCAATAGACCTTCTATACTTCAATATCGTTACGTACAAGCCGTTTACGAGGTTCTTACTGGGAGGGAGAGGGGTCTCCACTAATATCCTTTCAATGCGTTGGAGTCAATTTGTACACTAGAAGCCTCTTATCTGATCAAACCATTCAGTATCCGATAATGTTTAACAGCTCTACGAATTCAGACACAAACTTTGCAATTGGAATACCGTTTTAAAGTCATGAATTAATTGAAAAATAACAACTCGCCTTCTTCTTAAGCTCGCATTATAACCAACAAGTAACCACGTGGATCTCATTAAAGTTTGAAACCAGTAACTTTTGAAGCCACAAGTAATATTTTGTATTCAAACCTCAATTAATATTTTATTTCCTCCTAGATGAGTTTTATACTTTATTTGATCGTTTTTCTTTGGTAAGCAGTTGTGAATTTAAATAATGCATTGCCTTGTCACATAACAAATGCAATTGGAAGTAATTTTCGTATAGTGAAGATACCAGTTCGTGTAGTTAATATAGCAGTACAGACTAGACTCAGTAGAGAATTATATCAGGTAAAAGTATGCTGCAACAGCAAGGTGATCCATGAACCATGGCTACTAACATTACGCACAAATAAAAGCAACTAGATAGAAACTGCACATGGCAATACCATTAAACGCACCCTTACGACGCATTCCGCTATTTGCCTCGTGTAGTTAAATAAAAGCATCCAATTTGTAATAACAATCTACAGGGTATGTAGGAGGCAATTACATTACCAAATCATATGACAAGAAACATACATACGAACAAGCATACCGTTCTTCTTACACCCTTCAAAACGGGCTTCACGAAATTATCGACTAGTGATGATCCACGGCGAACGAGATTGAGTAAATGCTACACCACATGGCATGCCGATGGGCAATGATTGTCATTATTTCGCATTAAACGGGTTTTATTACACTTTACGACCGCTATTAAATTTAATGCCTTTATCAATACTGCCCGCTAAAGGAAATACATAGGTTAAGCCGATGGATCTTTTATGACACGATCGCCTATGGGGAACTTGAATTCATGAAGTCATCACACTCGAACGGTGAATTATTAAAGGGTTGTTCCGGTTTACAGGTATCTCCACAAAAGGCCATGGTGCATGAATTAGGTAAATATAATTCAGGTTCATCTATAAAAAAAAACTATTCTGCATCGGGATGCAGGAGGAGCAACGAGGAACTTAATATGTTAATTCAATAACTTCATCGTTTTAAAATTCAGTGAATTAATAATTTTCACACACTGAGTATTTGTGTCGGCGAAATCATGACCAAATACAGAGTCTTGATCATTCATCACATGGAGGTGTACAACTTTCATTAAAATTGAAAAAGAAAGAGCTTAAATTAAAAGCTAGTTGCTTAACAAGCATATTGCAAGCCGGTATTTTTTAAAGCGGATTTTCATATATCTATGGAGATAATTTTTGACATTCAAGAACCATCCTTTCTACTGCCATTGAATCGAACGACATTCAACCTTACTTTTTCACAGTTAAATGGGGTTACACGAAATTCTATATTTTACCCAAACAAACGAAAGAAAATTGCTTTAAACGTGAGATGTAGTAAGATTAGGTGAGGGTGAGATTATTCCAAATTTCACTTTCATCCAGACCTCAAGCTATTTTTGAAAATGTGCACACAATTCACTTTTCCCCATAGCACGTCATACGCAGTTTTTAACTGTTTTTTTTGACGGTGAGAGATTATTCCAAATTTCACTTTCATCCAGACCTCAAGCTATTTTTGAACTTATCGCTTTTGGTAAATTTTTATAATATACAACGTAAACATTTTTTCAACTTCATTTTTAACACCTCCGTAAGCGGTAAGAGATGAAAAATACTCAGATTAAAAATGAATATTCGGCCATGGCTCTGAATTTTTATTTTCTTATATTTTGCTGGTAAGTATCAATGGGTATTTGTAGCAGACGTCCACCTTCTGATTCTTCTCGCGACCCAACGAAAACATACAAGTACTTTGGTTTTATATAGATTAGGAATGTATTTTTAAGACTACTCCCCGAGTGAACATAATAAATTGCTTTAAAAATATTCTTCATGTAGTACCGACTCTAAATCCAGAGATAGGCGGTCACTTTCTGAAACGGCCCATTCTCAGCAATGTGGCGGATCTCTCCGGATGTTTGATACCGTGCAAGTTACAGGTACTGTTACGAAACCATGATATTCGTGTCCCAGAATACGAGACCGACCACCGTATTCAGTTTCCACCATCCCCCTGCTCTGGACTATTTAATAGCATTCGGTCTGTCCAAAAAGTATGCGTAAAACGTTTCATTCATTTGACGCATTTTAGTACGCATTTGTCGCATTCTTTAGTTGAGTTTTTACTTCCCAATTAAGATCAAATGGTTTTAAACATTTCTTTGCATAGATATATTGCTTATTTAATATTAATAACATGTAATTCAATTTTATGCTAATGTAATGTAAAGAACATTCTAGTGCATGTGAAGGAGATAAAACGAAATCTGTCAACGATAAAACGAAGAGTATCCGCGGTAATTCGTGACTTGGCGTCAGAGGAGATACTTTTACTTTTCTGATTCGTATTCTACAAATGAAAAAGTATCCTGAAGCTTTCTTACTTAAAACATTAACGTCATTAAACATACAAATAGCATCCCAGTAATATTACCGGGAACTCTTGTCGATTGATTATTTCTTTTCGGATGTGTCAAATGTTGTGGTTATTAGTCCAATGAATGTAGTGCGTGTTTTATCACAAGAGGTGGCGGTGTTCTTCCCCGTTGGATGATGGGAACCGGCGGTGACCTTCACGTCGGGTTGCACGGGTTATTATTATTTACTTTACGTAAAAAACAACAAATAACAGTTAAAACTGTACATGACGTGCTATGGGGAGAAGTGAACTCTGTGCACGTTTTCAAAATTCTGTAATCCCTACTCTAAGTCATATACTACTTGAATTCTGAATTAAAAAAAACACGCTCCCATGTAATAAAATCTATTTTCAATGTTAAATAAGCAATAAATTTTGGGCTCTTATCCATGATGTCCTGATGGGCTTCCATCCAGGTATATCACCGCAGCAGGAAATGTAGTGTACGTAATTGTGAGTGTGTGTACGTAAGGATACAGGATAGGGGAAGCAAGAGGACGGGATGATCGCGCGCGGTCCATGGCCCGTCTCGGGCATTCGCCGGTGATCAGAGAAATGAACCGAACAGAGAAGTCGGCCACTACAATTCTACTCCAGGCAGCGGCTGAACTCGTCCTAGCTATGTAGCTAGCCTCAAAAATCCTGCCACCGCCGAGACGCGAACCCCACGACCTCTCATTCCGAAGCACTGCAATGATTTCAGTTGATGAGCCATCTCAGACGGTCGGAAACCCTGTTTGAGTAACGTAGTAAATTAGCAGCAATTTCATTTGCAGAGACATTCTCGTGACGACAACTTCTAACGCAGCATACAGCGCCTTCACATCGGGTGAACTTGTCACCATTTGGGACCAGGAATGCGGTTTACAGCAAGTCTCCCCGTTCGTCAACGCAAACAAGTTTTTCCAACAAATATGACTATTATGCCGTTTACAGCAATCCTTGTTTTATGCTTCACCTTGCCCGGCGACGGAGCGATATACGGGTGGGAGGGAACCTACAAGACAACTGTTGCTAGTGGAGGTTTATGACATCGTAACTCCCATTGCGGAGATAGAATCGCACTTCTAAGGCCTTTACGCTCACGGAAACGCCGCGTTCAGCACATCGGCGTGAAAATCACAGAGATGAAAACACGCCGTGAAATTTTCTGTATCGTG
Organism: Teleogryllus occipitalis; assembly: GCA_011170035.1. Taxonomy (NCBI): domain Eukaryota; kingdom Metazoa; phylum Arthropoda; class Insecta; order Orthoptera; family Gryllidae; genus Teleogryllus; species Teleogryllus occipitalis. Next base: position 11,777 of record BLKR01005494.1, read on the forward strand.
TCATCGCGGGAAGGAACTATGGTTGAAGAAAGATCGTTGCTTACCTGGGTTTCGATATATTACACAAGAGTAATTCATACACAACCCATGTGCCAAATGCTAAATTGTCTGTAAAGATTATATCTAGTGTCTTACGTTCAAAGTAATATAAATTTCTAGCTAAGATAGCAATTCGAGAAATCGTATTTCATTTGAAAATTGCACTGAAAATACTAATAACAAAGCAATTTACACTGAAATTTATGAAGGGTGATTCGTAAGTCATGACAACTGCAAAGTACAATCGCAATGCTGTTAGAATAGTACAGAATTTTTTTGAATGTGCCTGTTAGAGAGTGTACATACACTAGGGAGTGAATCGTAAATATAAAATAGTTTGTAAGCAATACCGTTTGAAACTGATGTCAAGAAGCAGGACGAATGTTAAATAGCAAATAGTGGGGGTAGAAATGCAAGGTATGTTGACTACAACACATCAGGGATGCTACGACTACTTCCATTCTTTAAAAGTAGCCGATGTCATTAGGTCATTGTTACACCTCCTGCCTTATAAAATGAATCTTTTTAACAGTGGTACGCACATTTCTGAGGTCACTAGCCCCGTTGAGAAGGACGTTAGCGAATTAATTAAAAATATTCATTTTATAAGGTAGGAGGTGTAACAATGACCTGTCATTAGCTACTTTAAAATAATTAAGTATATTTCAGGGAAAGTCAGCTAAGAAATAAATTTCTTAATCGTGATAAAAAGAGACTATGCATTATCAGGAGCGCAGTACATTCCAGAGCTGCTACTGGTGGTGGGGTGTAGGGAACCTAAGGGACCATGGGGCGATATTTGGGCCTCCTTTAAGAAAATTTATTAAGCACAAAAATACCCACAAGGAAACATCATGGTGACCGATAATATAAGTCTAATTCACGAAATTTGAGCTGGTTAATTGGCCAAATTAGCCTGACGGTTTGGAGCTGTATTTGAACTCACTAGGCTACACTGACGTTAGATACTGAACTTTATCTAAAGTAAGACGATTGTCCAAACTGATGTGTTGTGTGTGTTTGCGAGAAGTATTTCTAATAATAATAAATACATAGTAAAAATACTATGCGTTCACTATGTGCGTTCCACATCCAAGGTTGATTTAGTAAATGTGAACTCCGAATGTCGCCGTTTCCTCACCGACTATGAAAACTGCAGTAAAGCGTCAAGTGAAATAGAACCTGATGTTATATTTCCGATTAAAACCTTATGCCCGTTGATCCTTCGGTCATCCAATCCAAGATGTGACGGTGCCATTCAATAAAACTTTAACATCACTCAGATTGTCATTCTGTAGTGACTTTCAAGTCTCCCGATGGCGTCACAGCTGATGAAGTGTCAATGGACTTAATGTTTGAATCGAAGCGTAGGTTAGGGTTGTACCGCGAAAAAGAAATTTACAACAACCAACGGAACTCGAAACAACACACATAGTCTCTAGTACTAGCCTTATAAAAATTTCGATCAGCAATCTGATACCCGTTTATCATCTATCTGTTATTTCAAAATGCAACGTACTTCACCCACACTAGCAACCTCGTGTTGGCTAATGGTATACTTCATCCGGATAAAGCCCGTAGTACGATGGGAAGCTACTCCTTCATCTGATTTTACCCACCGGTTTTGGATCAAGTAAAAATTAAACAGACTCCCCAAGCTCGGGAGCAATAGTGAATCCTCAAGCTCTGGAGCTGGAAAGAGAGTGGGATACTCATCCAATCGGGAGCTTCATTACGAAAAAAGTAAGTCGTAACGCGGCATATCAGACTATTGTAAGTTTGGGGGTTGAAACGCAACCGAATTCGTGGATTTTTAAGGACAAAAAAAACCTTCGTACACCTTCCTTCGGTGGGGAAGTAAAGCTGAATGTCCCATGTAGTAGACTTCCTGCATGTAATAGATCCTCAAGCTTAAAAGAAGCCTCTGAGCTAAATTCAAATCGCATGTTTCGTCACCCGAGACTATTCCTTCTTTCTCCGCAAGATGGTGAAATAGGAGCGTAGCGAAATTTGCGTGGTCCGACGCAAAAAGTCTCGCCACGTAAAAACAAGGCATTAACTAACCCACTAACTACCTGGATACGGAAGGATCTCAACGGATCCCGAAAGAACTAGCACCCTATTTTCTTGTCATATTCGCGTCACTCCGCCTCTGCTCCCTTCTCGGCGATCCCGTTTCGGGCGCGCTCGCCTTCTTCCGTGGAAGAAGTCGTGCCCAGCCCCGCCCCCGCAGTCAACAATAGTCCGCCCCGGCCGGCCTCCCGCGCCTTACGCGTCTTCTAGGAACCGAATGGCCTCGAAGCCTATAATCAGGCGCACGTGCGCCAACTCTGGCACGTTTTTATCGAGGGTTCCCCGCTTTCACTTCCTCCCCACTTCCTAGAGCAGCGGTTCCCAACCTTTTTTTCTTCCTGCTAACCCCTTGCAGAAATGGAAATAAACGGCGAACCCACTGTCATTAGTAACAGTAAATAAAACAATAAAACGGGTGGATTTACATATTGCATAATACATGCAGGTGAAGAACTTGATAGTCTCAAAACATTTACAGTCAAACACAAAGAAAACTAAAATGATAATATTCAAATTGCATTGAGACCTAACATCAAATAAAATGAAAATAATGGATTAAATAAATTGTGATGTTAATTTTAATAAGCTGCAGTGAAAACGACATTAACTCATGTCAAAGAATACCAAGAGGTTGTTAGCTAAGCTTTTTTAAACTAAATATTCAGGTTTCTGTTACAATTTTTTTAACGCTTGGGACTTTAAACATTCGCTACAACAAAAATATTTTCGCGAACTGCTTTTATAAAGGTCGCTTACCTCCTATGAGTTTGCGAAGTAGAGGTAGGGAACCGCTGTCCTAATGACTCACCCTGATCAATACCATCAGTGTACAAGTATCCCAGACAATTCTCTGCCACGTGTAGTACATATGGCCCGATGAAACATAGGATGTCTGCTACTAAGTTTTTTCTTAATAAAAGTTCCAATAATTTCTTTTAATAGACAGTCCAAACTACATTTACAAAACAAAAATGATTATTACATTCAAATTAGTATCTTGAACACGAATAACATGGCAACGTTTCAGAGGTTCAGTTGTGCCTCCATCATCAGGCCTTTAACAATATGTCAGTTTACAAGGTATTGGATGAGAGAACATTATAAACACTGGCATGATCATATCCAACGCATGCCACCAAACAGAATTCCCATAATAATGTACACGTATAATCCTAAAGGAAGAAGAAATGTTGGCCGCCCCTTAACAAGATGGAGAGACTCACTCTCTTGATGTGGAAACCGGCCTTAAGGCCTAAATCCATGAATCAGAAGAAGAAGAAGAAGAAGAAGAAGAAGAAGAAGAAGAAGAAGAAGAAGAGTATAAACAAACTGTGAAGATCAATTTTACAATGTTCTCTCATTCATTTCCTTGTAAACTGACATATTGTTAAAGGCCTGATGATGGAGGCACAACTCGACCTCTGAAACGTTGCCACGTTATTCTTGTTCAAGATACTAATTTGAATGTAATAATCATTTATGTTTTAATAAATGTAGTTCGGACTGTCCATAAAAAGAAATTATTGGAACTTTTATTAAGAAAAAATACATATGGCCAGCTTCGAAGCATTCAGTTTGCAAGGATTTGTTTAGTACGCTACCCCAAGGTTCAGCGTGACAACCGTACATGTCCGATGAATCGGATTACGCAGAGTCTCTGGAGAAGCGCGCCGATACCCATCAATAGGAGTATTAAAAGAATCAGTTTTCAACGCGTAGGATTGGACGACGATAAGATTTGGCTGCGGCAGACACGACCTCACATGTCGCCTGTCGTCGAGTGTTAATGTTTTGAAATTTCACTCATCTGTTTTGTAGGTGCTGCTGTGTTTGTGGTAGCGTGTGACAACAACCGGAAGAACCGTCAGAAACTGTCTTAGCGATAGGAACTTAGGATCTTAGGAACCGATACTGTAGTTCCTGGCTGATCACCAGAAATCGCAGCAGAGATACCGCGCAACCTAAGAATTACTGGGTACTTCTTTGAGAAAATTCAGGTTAGCTGTCAATTCGGGAATCGTGCGATCAAGGGAAGGCACTTGCTCTCTCAAGTTCAAAGCTATAGGACACAGCATCTGAACTCCACGCCATTGCACAACGATACGCCGCTCAACATTCGGTGCTCGAGACTAGAATGCTCGAGCGAGCGAATGAAGCCTTGCATCTTTTTACAAGGGAGACCCCTTTTTCTGGGTGTCACAAGGTCGCCAGAACCTGGTCAGTGTGACTGACAAGACGTTAAAAAATGGTAACAAATAAAAAAGGCATTTTGACAAACTTCCGGATTCAAGCGATGACTAGATCTCATCCCTGATTTTAGTACAAATGACTATTTACTTCCTTTAAGAGGTTGTGGAAAATAATTGCAAATGTTTACGATGAATGAAATGAAAAAATATATCTACTGACAGCATCTAATGGTGTCGAAATGTTCTAAAACGACAGTTGATGCCTATTTCAATTTTTTGCCTAATTCTGCCTAAAAAGTAATTTTGATGAAATTTATTTTAATTTCTCACTTTTTTAAAACCTTTGTTTTACCTAAACGCAAATACTTTCCCGAATTTCTCGAAACGAACACGCAATCGACCATGCATCGCAATCTCTTACCCAACAAACCGAACATAAGGAGCTCTGCAAGCCACTATAAAGAGACGTTTCACACTAGTCAGCACGCACTTCCTATGCAAAGACACCCATTCTCGGTGCAGCTACGCTGTTGTCAGGTCGAAAATAAAAAGTGTAAAAGAATGAATGAAATGAAAAGAAATGAAAGTAAATCAAATAATATGATAGTACCCACTCCCATAAATGTTAAAATTCTTGACTTTCTTAAAAATAAAAAGAAGCCAAATTTATTCCTTTTTTGATCAGCTTTAGATGCCAGAAACATAACTTTTCATGTCTAATTTTTTTTTTAAATGCATGGTTTAAGCATTTCGTAACTTATTTTCATACCTAAATTTTCTTTTCCTAGGGCTTTTATCCAGCCGACAGCCGGTTGCCCTTTACGTCCCGAAGGGACGCATATTCGACCATACCCTAGACCAGCACACTTGCGGGGTCCTCTGATCTGAGGTCAGCAGAACGCGAGGCCCTCCGCGACAACACACACACAAAGTCAAGGGACAAACAGCCATGCCCAAGGCGGGACTCGAACCCGCGACCCTTCGGACCGAAGCGCTGAGTCGGTACTCGCTCTTAGCCACCTCGGTCATCCAGGTCGGCTACCTAAATTTTAATACCTAAAAATTCAATAATTTTGTTACCTATTTTAGATGCCTAATTCATCACTTTCTTGTGCCTAAAATCCCGATGCCTCGTGATGATACATCGCGCGCAGATTTCTCTCGCAACTCCAAGTGTTTCACCGCTCCAGACACCGAAACGCGATCGACCTCGTGCACCGCCATTGACACCTCCTCGCTAACTACCTCCCGCCGCTCCTTCCCCTCCTGCATCTGCTCCTTCTTCGGCGTCTGCCCGTTTGTTGCAACGCGTTTATGACGCCGTTAAGCACCTGCGTCCCGCCTCCGGCGCCCCGGAGCCGACGACACGGGCTCCAGCAGTCCCGCTCCACCACGCACTCAGCGCGACACGTACAGATTCGGAAACAATGGTCGTTAGAAAGATGCCGTTAAAAGAGGCTGATCTCACAGGCGCCTTTTTTTAATCATCTGAATACAACAGCTTGTACGCTTGAAGCTTCTCTGTTCAGAGAGGAGAATATTTACGATAATAATAATAACAATAACAACAGTTTGTTGCAGTAATCATCTTATTACAACAGCAGGTACGTTTCAAGTTTCTCTGTTCAGAGAGGACAATATTTACGATAACAATAATAACAGTTTAATAATTATTTACTACATATTGCGACCCACCCGTCCGACTAGCTCAGAATGGGGGGTTTTCTGGGTGGACGCAAACAAAAAAAAAATTTTATAAGAAGAATGGCGGGTTCAGGGTCGTGCAGAACGTTGTGGATTGGATGCAATTACTTAAAAAACACAAGGAGAATCACTTTTCACACACTCAAATATATTCTATAAAAGTTTTGCTGTTATTACAATTACACGAACCAATCAGAAGATAATTTAAACACACACTGATCATAAAATGCTGAAAGGAAAAAAAACACAAAACACACTAGTCACTATATACAAGGTTTCTTACTCTCTCTCTCTGAACATTCAATTTCAGTTACTACTTTCTTCAATCATGAGAAAAGTTTAGAAATGTTTACTTTTTACAAATTAACAAATTCTACTTAAAAATCAAATCTGACAATTCTGAATTGATCTTGTCCGTAATAAATTACTCTCTCTTTTTCAACAAAACAATTCTGAGAATATCTGTAACTGATTACTCCTTCATTTTCTAGTTTTACCAGTTATAACTGTACATTTCCAATTTTCTTTTGAAAGAAAAGATTGATTCTTTACTCGCGTGCTAGGGGTGGAAAGAAATTGTAATTATACTTTTCTTATCGTTAAGTATGACAAATACGTCTCCCCCCTCTTTTCTACGCCAAGACTGCAACCTAAACTTTCCTTCCAATATCTAGAAACTGTTCGCTAGGCACGACCTTACGTTTTCGCTTCTCGGGTGCGACGCGAAGCTCCCAGCGGCGCGGCCTTGAAATAACCAACCTCGGTCTGAGGACGCCGTCCCCTCCACAGAACTGCTCGCTCTTCCGTCGAAGTCTCGTTGTTCACCAGCACGTGCCCACCGTCTCGTATTCAGTTGAAACTCCTTTCGTATGCTCAGAGAGAATTGTATTGGCGACGAATTCTTTTAAATTGAGCACTACAGATTTACAAGAGCCACTATTACGACGATAAACGAAATTAACGAGAGAAAAAAATAAACTGAAAATAAAAGAAACGAATTCATTGGTTAGTTCATGCCTATTCATTACTTCTCTTATCACTTCTCAAATTGCAAAATTAAAATGTTTCACTTCGTCTCTTTCTTTGAGAATACGTTTATATCAATTGTAAGGAGATAATTACCTCTTCTAGTCTTCTTGAAGAGTTTTTCATAGAATGCCTTCCTGTAGTCCGTTGCAGCACAAGTTCCCGTCTTGTGGTCGGCACGTCCGAACTGGTCCGCTGTTGTCTAGAGAAAGAACGACTTTTTCTCCGTCAACTACAGGGCTCGCCCGCTCTAACGTGGCGATCTCTATTGATCTCTTTAGGTAATTGTTACCTTCTCATATCATTCCGCGTTGGCGCGCGTTCAAACAGCTGGTCTCTTGTTCAGGACATTAATGTGACCCGCTTTCCGAGGCTTCGGGGGAAACGGATGGTCACAATATGTAAGTTATTTACTTTGCATCTAACATATGGGGGTGTTGTATGAAGGAATGTTTGTTGTCCAAAAGCCAACCAAGTTTAGTCTACGCTCACCATCATCAGAAAATTGGTCAAAAACTATTGTCGAGATGGGGCACCAAAAAATTAATGCAGGGTGATACGTACTGATTCGGAAACAATGGTCGTTAAGAAGACGACGTTAAAAGAGGCTGAACTTCACAGGCGCTTTTTTTTAATCATCTGAATACAACAGCTGGTACGTTTCAAGCTTCTCTGCTCAGAGAGGATAATATTTACGATAATAACAACAGTTTAATAATTATTTACTACTTATGTAAGTTATTTGCAATGCATCTAACATTTGCTGATATAATATGAAGGAATATTTGTTTTCCAAGAGCCAAACAAGTTTAGTCTACACCCACGAACATTAGAAAATTGGTCAAAAACGATTGTCGAGATGGGGCACCCAGGAATTATTGCAGGGTGACACGTACAGATTCGGAAACAATAGTCGTTAACATGATGCCGTTAAAAGAGGCTGATCTCACAGATGCCTTTTTTTAATCATCTGAATACAACAGCTTGTACGTTTGAAGATTCTCTGTTCAGGGAGGGCAATATTTACGATAACAATAGTAACAGTTTAATAATTATTTACTTCATTTGTAAGTTATTTGCTTTGCATTTAACATTTGGGGATATAGTATGAAGAAATACTTGTTGTCTAATAGCCAACCAAGTTTAGTCTACGATCATTACAAAATTGGTAAAAAACTATTGTCGAGATGGTGATCTATTTACAGGGCGACATGTACAGATTCGGAAACAATGGTAGTTAAGAGGATGCCGTCAAATGAGGCTAATCTCAATGGCATCTTTTGTATTCATTTGCATACAACGGCTTGCTCCTTTCAATCTTCCCTCTTTAGAGGACAATATTTATGATAAAAAATAATAACAGTATAATGATGTAATGAAGACCATATATTTAAGTTACCTGCATTACATCTCACATTTGGGGATATACGAAAGAATACTTGTGGTCCAGAAGCAAACGAAGTTCAATCTGCCCCCACGATCGTTAGAAAATAGGTTAAAAAAAACTACAATCCAAATGGAGTATCCAGGATCTATTACCGGGCGACACGTACAGATTTGATTGATTCCGGACGTGTCAACAGCTGTCATTTGTACCCTATGTGTAGTGCATATTTTCCTGAAAAGCAGGCGATGATCTTCCCCTGCTGGATGGTGAGATCTGGCGCCGACCTATCTGTCGGTTAGCGGGGATTTCCCACAACCAGGTATCTCCCACCAGTGGGGCACCGGCCCCGTCGGAACAAGGTCTTAAGCTCCCGACCGGTCTCTCATTTGTGGTAGTGTAGTGCATGTTAGTGTAAGTGAGTGAGTGTGCAAGGAGTGAGGATAAGACAAGGAATGTGAAGGAAAGATCGGGCGCGGTCCCTGGCCCGTTTAATAACGTACTGATCCCGCATTCACTTGCTATTGATCCGAGAAACCATGGAAATTTACCGATCAGTGCACGCCGTTACAACTCTTATCCAAACAGCGCGTCTGAATTCCTCCTAGCTATCTAGCATGCGTCGATCTATCCTGCTACCGCCGGGGCCGGATCCCACGACCCCCGATCAGAGGCATACAGTGACATCAGATAATGTCCTGAGCCGCCTATCCCGGTACGTACAGATTTGGAAACAATGGTCGTTAAGCGAATGCCGTTAAACAAGACTGATCTCAGAGGCGTCTTTTTTTAATCATTTGAATACAACGGCTTGGACGTGTTAATCTTCTCCGTTCAGTGGGGGCAGTATTTACGATAAAAGTAATAATAGCTGAACAATGATTTACCACATATGCAATTTATTTGCATTGCATCTGACATTTCGGGATTTGTGAAGAAATATTTGTGGTCCACAAGTAAATGAAATTCAATATAATCTCAAACCCTCAAGATCGTTACAAAATTGGTCTAAAACTACAACCAAGATGGGATGTTCAGGATCTATACCGGGCGACACGTACCAATACGCGAACTATGGTCGTTAAATGTGGCTGATTTCAGAGGCATCTCTTTTAAAGCATATGAGTAAAACAGCTTGTACGTTCCAATGCTCTCCGTTCGGAAAAACAATAATGAAAATATAATAATACTCTGACTATAGTTTTACTCTATCTGTAACCTTGATTCAGACTTTTGGGAAGGCGTGAATACAATAATTGTGGTCCAAATGTAAACGAAGTTCAGTCTTTCCAGACGCCTCAGATCATTAGGAAACTAGTTAGAAACTATCATCGAGATGGGGCATCCAGAATCTGATACCAGGCGACACATACAGATTTGGAAACAATGGTCGTTAAGAGGATGACCATAAACGAAGTTGATTTCTGAGGCGCTTATTTTAAGTCATTTGCATACAACTACACGAACGTTTCAATCTCGTTCGTTCAAACCGAACAATACCACTGATAAAAAAAATAATAGTTTCATGATAATTTACTAATACATCTAAGAGCAAATTGTGTAGCATCCGACATTTGGGGACGGGTGAAGGAATATTTGTTGTCCGGAAGCAAGCGAAGACATATGTCTGTTTACAACCTCAGGATCGCTAGGGAACTGGACGGAAATTAGTTGTAATAGCTCGATTGCGATAAACTCATCTCGATAATAGTTAGAGGGAACATTATATCAATCCTCTAATTTGAATGATCAATGTTTTATGTAAATTGGAAACAATCTTCGGATTCGGCTGAAGAATTCATACATTAAGTTTTCAGACTAGATAAATGACGTAAAAATGCTACTCCAACAAGCTCTCATACTCAATTAAATGACTACCAAATACATTAAAAGACATCTGACTACATTGCATACGGAAATACTTAATGTACAATTCACAAACAAAAACTGTACGAATTGATTGTTCGAGGAAGATATCTTCTACAATGTAGTGTATTGTTTTAATGCGCAAGTCTTTAATTTTAAAAAGTAATGCCACAATGCATCTATTAAAGAGAATATTCACTAACATAATCTGTTGGCAGCAAAGAGGCATAGAGAATGCGATGTTAAGAAATGTCAACTGGAAGGTACAGTGTTTCTTTCAGAAACACTTCAAAATTTTCAACTTTTTACGATAAAACCAATAACAGTTAATTCATGATTTACCACTTGCGTTAGTGAATTGTCTTACATCTGAATTTTGAGAGATATGACAGAATATTGTGGTCCAGAAGCAAATGAAATTTCAACCTATCGTCACCCTCGACGGATCCAGGATCCATTATCGGGTGAAACCTACAGATTTGATTGATGGTTCCCGGCGAGTCAAATGCTAAAGTCATTAGTTCCGAACCCATAGTCCACGTTTCAACTCAGGATGTCATGGAGATCAGCCCCTCTACCCTAGGGGGATGTGAAAAATCTGCGCCGACCAACACGTCGGCTTGCGGAGTTTTCCACAACCAGGTATCTCCATTCAGGGGGCATTGCTACAGTCAGGACAAGTTCCAAGCTACCGAATGGTCTCCTGTCGTGTGTGGTAATGTGTATCTGTGTGTGTGTGTAAGTAAGGAGTGAGGATAGGACAAGGAATGAACAAGGAATTGTTAAAGTCTGCTAGGACATTCGCCTGATAGAAGAAACCACGAATAACTACGGATCAGAGCAGCCGGCCGCTAGAATTCTTCTCCAGACAACGGCTGAATTCGACCTAGCCATATAGCCAGTCGTAAATCCTGCCACCTTGGGACTCGAACCCTAGAACCTTCCGGTTACTGACATTGCAGAAACATCAATTGATGCCATGAACCAACTATGCCTGTAAAATTCTTCCAAAACCATACAACGGTTTACTTCGAGAATAAATATTCTCGGCGCTTCCCATGCCGTGTTGTACGTCAATTGCATGATGCTTTATCTTCCGTGGCGATGCTCACACCATTAGGCTCGCTCTTCCGGTTGACCACGCAAATTTCGCTACTCTTTTCACCACCTTGCGGAAAAACAAGGTGTCACTCGGTCGATCAAACAAGCGTTTTAAATTCAGTTCAGAGGTTTCTTTTACGCTTGAGGATCTTTCACATCCAGTAAATCTACTACATGGGATAGCCGACTTTACTTCCTTTGCGATGGAAGGCGTACGAAGGATTTTATCACCCTTAAAAATCCACAGATCGGATTTCAACCCGCGAACTCGGGTAAAACAATCCAATACGCTAACCGTTTCACCAAGGAAGTCTTAAATGAGGAGCAACACTCATAACATGACACATTCACTTCACTCTTTTGGAATAAAAATGAAAAAGTGCATAAATGTTCCACTTTTCAACACCGCCTTTAACTCAACAAATATACTATTGCTTAATGTATCTTTGTTACTTAATTACTTTTATCATTTTATGTATGTATGTATGTATTTATTTGACGTTAATGGGTCGGTAGTCCGACTTCACCGGCCAGCTACCCGTGTATCCATGCTTGGGCCTAGTTAAATTCCCATGCTTAAGGCTGCGAGCGACATGAGATGAACATGACGTATTCTCTTCACCGTAACTAGCAAGACCCCCCTGCTTAAGGTTTCCTTCGCCACACAGCTACAGAAACAGGGACGATTTTAAAGGAAAGTTACAACTTTTGTTTATCAATTCATAACTTATCTAAATTACTTAGTGTAATGGAAACATCTCACGTTTTTTTTTCGGAAACGAAATTCTAGGTAAAACCAAGAGAAGAACTCAATTTTAGTCAAATGGACATGCTACCTTCTCAACATCTGCAACTCCAATGCACGTCATCAGAGAGAAATTGTCACGCAACTTCATTCCCTCCATTCCAGTCTGGCCAGCCTGGCACCCGACACCGCAAATTGCGTCGCGCCGTCGCCGCCATTCGCGAGGTGTCGATTCGGCAACAGCGGCCATTAAAAGGCCGTAAAGCGGCTGCATTGCGCGCGGCTCCGCAGGCCTCATTAATAATTTATCGACGGCGGTGGCGGCGCACGGAGGTGATTAGCTGTTGGAACGCCCCGTCTCGAGTTGCGCGAGTGAGGACGTGAACGCGGTCTACTCGCAGCTTTACCTCTTCGTCAGACAAGTCAATGCCGCCGCACTCAGGCGAATGCCGGAGCAGTACCTTATCAAACGGGCCACGGACCGCGCGCGATCTGTCCTTCCTCTTCCTTGTCCTATCCTCTCCCATTACACACACACACTTACACTAACATGCACTACACTACCACATATTCCGGGAGACCGGTCGGGAGCTTAGAGCTTGTCCCGGCTGGGGCGGTGTCCCGCTGGTGGGAGAGTCCTGGTTAGGGGGAAACCCCACTAGCCGACGGTAGGTCGATGCCGGATCTCGCCATCCAGCGGGGGAAGATCACCGCCATCTCCCGAGAAAAAACATGCACTACACTAACGGGACTAATGACCTGAGTAGTTGACGCGCCCGGAAACATGAATAAATCAAATCAAATCAAAACCGCTGCACTCGGGATCTTAACTTCTATAATGGGGCTCGCCATCCAGCAGAGAAAGATCACCGCCACCTCTCGAGGGAAAACACGCACTACACTTATGGGACGAACAACCTTTGCGGATTCGGTGGTATAACGGTCAGCGTACCGGACTGTTGTACCAGAGTTTGCGGGTTCAATCCCGATCGAAGCCGTTGATTTTTAAGGGCGAAAAAATCCTTCGTACGCTTTCCTTCGGAGGGGGAGTAAAGCCGGCTGTCCTATGTAGTAGATTTACTGCATGTAAAAGATACTCAAACCTAAAACAAGCCTATTATCTTTCTCTGGTGGATGGCGAGTATCGATGCCGACCTACCGTCGGCTAGCGGGGTTTTCCCCAACCAGGCATCTCCCACTAGCGAGGCACCTCCCCAGCCGGGACAAGCTCTGAGCTTCCGGCCGGTCTCACGGAATGTGTGGTAGTGTAGTGCACATTAGTGCAAGTAAGGGGTAACGATAGGACAAGGGAGAGGAAGGAAAGATCGTACGGTGTTCGTGGCCCGTTTGTTAGCGTACTGCTAGATTTATCTTCTTCTTCTTCACCATCAAGGATCAGGTTAATAACCTGTTCCGTCTTCACTCCGACCATCGACTCCTTGGACATCCTATTTCTCTTCTTCCTAAAGGTTTATAAGATATACCGATCTTGTATTATCCATTCTATGTATATGTTGTATCCAGCATTGTTTATTTTCTTTAATACGGTAATTCACGGAAAATATGTTTAATCCGATCTAATTTTCTCATTTCTTATTTGATCTAATATCAAGCAACCTTTCACTCTCCTTAGGAATTTCATCTCTCTTCATTCTAGTTTATTTCATAGTTTTATTTTTTAAACTTCTATGAAATAGTTCCACGCATCATTTGATATTTATTTAGTTTATTTTGCATATCGTTTTCCCTTTAATAGCAGATGTCGCAGTCCAAGAAATTAAAATGTGACACCTGTTCTATTATCTGCCCATTTATAACAATTTTGGAGCGTATACGGCATTCCCTTTAAAAGCCATAACTTTCGTTCTTTTAACAGATATTGTAAAACCGTAGTGCTCACATTGCAGCAGTTTATCGTCATATATTTAATGGTTTTAATGCTACAAGTTTGCAGCAGACATCTCACTTAGTCTCGCGGAGAGAGGTACTAGAGTTGGATACGGTGAGTGAAATCTCTAAGTGTTTAGCTTCTTCACGATATCGTACTTGTCGCTTACTACTCAGATGTAGCTGCGAGCTAGCTTTGTGAGTTAGCTGAAGGACTATGTTTTTAAAGACTTAAACAAATGAAACTCCAGGTTGGGCACCGAGCGACGCCTACCACTTGTCAAAACTGAAAAAAACTTTCAGGGTAGAAAAGTTTCTGACACGTGTGAGGTAAAAGAAGCGTTTTTGACCATTTTCAAAAAATGTTCCGAGTATTTTTGCAAAGGCCCAGAAACGCTGATGTAGAGATGTGCAAGGTGGGTTGAAGTATAAGATAATTAACGTAAAGATACGTAATTTGTTTCATTTTATCAAAATGTAAGGTTTTTAGAAATTTGTAGAGATTTAGTTCCAGAAACGCATGGAACCTACCACGTACAATACAATATATTCAATCTATAATTTAGAAATCGTATTTAAGAGAGCATTACAAACGGAATAATTTAAAACTAACGTAGCCGTGCTAGAACTTTCGCAAGTTAAAACCCACCCTCTTTATTATCCCTCCATTTCCATATTAAGAGGGAAAGTTTTTAACGAAACGTGCTTATATGTTTAAAATGGTATAAAGGTAACTTTTAATGCATTTACAGAATATCAAATAAGCATAAAAAACAATGCAACTGATATTTGAAATAAATTTTCAATGTAGGATTATTCAGTATCATTGGCAGATGTTCTTGGAGCAATTCACAGCACTTCCTTAAAAACAACATTTCAAGAAATTGTACAATCTTCCTTGACAATATGGTTTCCGCTTTCCTGGATAGTCACAAAAATATTAGAAAAGCTTTTTACTCTTGTTACTCTTACAACTTTAGGCTGCGTTATCCATGGTTAGTTATCCATGGGAAAATACAGAATTCAGGAAGTACAATCCTCTTTGCAATATTATTGAACTTCATTACCACACACAGAGGCGCAATTCAAGCACATAGAATATCAAGTAATTAATTTAATTTCACAAAGAGTTGCAAATTATCCACGTCTCTGAACAGGTGGGGTAATATCGATAAGCGCCGGACCAGCCAAAATGAATTGAATGTCCATATCATCCTATAGAGTACGGCGTGAAAAAAGTTTAGGCTTTCGTACGCTTTGTTTCGGAGTTATTTTTAACTACATAAATTTTAACAATGCTGCCCGAGTGTTGCGGCTTGTGTTTGGCATGAATATTTAGTTGTGTTTTTTATTTTCAACAAATCCTTCATATTTTTAGTCAAAGTGCAATTCGCCACGTCTCTGTGAAATAATCTTTCTTTAGAGACGTCATTTATAAAGATTGGTTGCGTGTGAGTGCCGCAAAACGCATCTATAATACTGAAATAATGTAGGAGACTATATTTCATTTTCATTTATGCATTCATTTTCATTATCATTAGGTCATGCCAATGTCATTCTGGTACCTGCACAACACCAGAAGAAATTATAATATAATTTGTTTTTTTCAAATTTGACAAATAATACATGTACTTAGTAATAAATTAGAATCAACTTTTGGGCAAGTTTTGGTTAAAATATTTTAAGTTTTTGAGGTACGGCGAGGGAATATATGTTTCGAAATTTTCTGTGCTTGCATTCTTTCCGCGGGAGCACAAATGGCCACGTTGTAAAGAGCGATGGCCACGTTACGAAGAACTAGTTTAACATTTTCAATGTTTTTCTGAGTCTTCTACGGTTATCTACAATGTCATGGACTAAGACAGAAACATGTTTATGGGCAGGTCTAGCTCTAAGAGAATAGCGGAGATTCCACGAAGCGAACCCGACTGGCGAATTATTTTGTAAACAACTGATAAGCGTTAAAAGACGAAACTATCTCTGTCTAAAAAAGTTCTAATAATAAAAGTTTTAAACGATGGAACATTAACTCCTTACCAAAAAAAGATACTACGCTTGCGTCCGTCTTTGTCCCCCCCCTAGCAGTTCGGTGTGCGAGTCTCAAATGAATTTATACAACTTTACATTAATTTTTTAGCACATTTACATTTCTGATATTAAATTCAAAATAATACACACGTTTATAGTTAAAATATTACGGTTCGTGTAATCAGACAAAAAGGCATATACATTTAAATCAGTGAATAAAAATCTTTCATTTATATCACAACGCAAAATATTTAGTTTAAATCATCGACATCAGATACAGAAAATTGTCTATCGTTCACTTACATATAGTATAATTCATGAATTTGGGCACAAGGTTTCGATTAACAGAGAGCTTTATACAAAACAACGATTTTGTTGTTTTGTATAAAGCTGCCTGCCAATCGAAACCTTGGTCAAATTCACTGAATTATATTAAATCATCGATATTTGATTTCTACCCATGATACGCAAACAAGCAGATGATACGCAAACAAGCAGATATTCCACCGGCCACAGTGGCATTGAACTAGCTTCAAAAATCCAAGTTTGTATCCGGTAGCGGGCGGCGGAAGGAAGGGAAATTATCAGCGAACTCTATCATGCTCGTAAAAAAACGACCTAGCAGATGCTCGGCAAAGTAAAAGCCCTCCGGTAATATCCCGTCCTAACGAGATCCCGTCTTCTATCAACCAGACAGCTCTGACATTACCATCTGAGACCAACATCTGGCAGAGAAAGCGAGTGTCAAATCCCATGCCCGATAAAAGAGATGCACATGAGTGCGAAAGATTCCAGCCCAGATGGAAGGTGTGCTGCAACAGAAAGTAGGTCAAAATGCGGTTGCGATTTATACCTAAATGTCCGTACCTCGTAAATTTTCCGAAAGAATAATAAAATTGAATGTATTATGAAGAAAGGTACGCCAGATTCGCGCGAATCCACGTATATCTTGCGTCACACGATGAAAGTTGTGTTAGATACTACACATCGGAAACTAGTATATGTATACTAGGAGAGGTACTCAGAGCATCAACTGATGTCGCTGTAATGCCTCCGACAAGGAGGACCTAGGTTCGAGTCCCGACAGTTGACGGATTTTCGACACTAGCTAAAGAGCTAGGTCGCATTCAGTAACCTGTCTGAAGGAGAATTCTAGCGGCCGGCTACTCTGATCGGTAGTTTTCCGGTTTCTCCGACCAATCCCCGGTGAACGCCGGAACAGTCCCCTAACAGACAGGCCATGAACCGCGCGCGATCTTTCCTTCCTCTTCCTTGTCCTGTCCTCACCCCTTTACACACACGCACACACACTAACACACAAACCGGGAAACCGGTTGGGCCTGTCCTGGCTGGAGCGGTGTCCCGCTGGTGGGAGATCCCTACTTGGAGGAACCCCTTTACCTGTTGGTAGATCTGGGCACATCTTATCCTCCAGCGGGGGAAGTTCACCGCTACCTCTCGCGTAGAACATGCATTACACTTACGGGACTAATGGCCTTATCAGGTGACACGCCCCCAAAAATCAAACAATTGGAAACGATATACCTTGTTACTTGCATCATATTTATCGAAGAAGTACGATTGGCCAAAAAAAGTAAGATTTTAAAGCGAGAAAAGATTTCTTGTAACATTCGCTCCGAGTAATTCCTACAAAGTTCGATTGCCTTCATTTGTCGACTCGCACAGACACACAATCTCCGCCGTTCTCACGTTTATTCTTCACTGCTGATTTCAAAATTAGTTCCATTCCTTTCTCGACACGTCTGCGCAAGGAGGACTTCTCCCTATTGATTTGAATGGAACTGCAGCCGCTTAGCAATAAATAGACCCAAGACCGCTTGGGCTCGCTGAGGCATATCGTAGGCAATCTCGTATTATTCTTTACGGGGGGTCTAAACAGTAAAACAGTATGCAAACTGACCAGTAATAGTATACGCGATTCTTCACAGCCATAAACTACGAAGGGAATTTATGCATTTCGAGGCATCCCAGATGAAAAAGGTGGTATATTCCTAGTTCCCAAGGAATTCCAGCCTGAAAAGACATACGGTGGAAGGTATCCCCGCATACAGTTTACATTCAACTAAACCTTGACGAGGTCGCACAGGTAACGCAGCATTCCTAAGAACATTGCAAAAGTAGGTTCTACGAAGGAGGCGTTGGCCAAGCCGAATCATTATTTTACCGTAGTATTTATCTGAACAGGTGCCAGGAATTTACAAGAGCTCTGCGAAAGTATGTCATCAACAATGCGAAGCAAAGCAAATATTTGTCTCGCCATTTCACAAATTAGCGGGGTATTGTCTTCCAACCGCACATATAGTAGTATTTTTAATCAAGTAGAAAATGTGATTCACATTATGAAGAAACGTTTTCAGACTCGTGGACCCTCTCATATAAAATGAGGAATGCTATTAAATTATTTCATGTGAATATATTCTGTACAGTTACATAAAGATTATTTCTGAGCATTTGCACACATTAGTGAAAAAAGAGGTAAAATTGTTACAATAATTTTCTAAAAATACGATGTTTGCATGTCTATATAATAAAAAAGAACATTTAATGCATGTTTGGAACATATCAAAGTTTTTCAAAATTTTCTACAATATAGTGTGTCCAGAAACTTTTCCAGAGTATAGTGAAAAAAGTATGAACGGAATGTCTAAAAATGGAATATTAAACTCATTCTACAAAGTATTAAAAATTGTGAAATTTGAAGTAGATATGACACTGTTTTTTAAATGTATCTCAGTTATAATTTGGATCAAATACTCAACTGTGCTCAGACGAATAATCCGTCGATAATGCGATAATTATTATTGTATACATGGCTGCTTCGGCGGTTTCTTCATAAGAAGTATTTACATGAATTTTATTTTAATTATAATTGAAAAATAATAACTGAAAGTTTCGAATTATTTATAAGAACAAAATTAAAATGAATGACAAAAGCGCTAAATGTGAAAATTTTAGACCCATTTGAAGCGCAGTTTTTCATTCTTTCAAATCGACGCGTTTACGTCACCTTCGAAACAGATGAATGTATTATTTTTAGCTGAATATTTCAAATAATTATTACTGAATTGGCCGACCTGGATGACCGAGGTGGCTAAGAGCGAGTACCGACTCAGCGCTTCGGTCCGAAGGTTCGCGGGTTCCAGTCCCGCCTTAGGCATGGTTGTTTGTCCCTTGACTTTGTATGTGTGGTCGCGGAGGGCCTCGCGTTCTGCTGACCCCAGATCAGAGGAGCCCGCAAGTGTGATGGTCTAGTGTATGGTCGAATATGCTTCCCATCGGAACGTAAAGGGTAACCGACGGTTGGCTGGATAAAAGCCCTAGAAAACAAAATACTGAATTGCAGCTGATACTGCCAAGTGAACCTACAGTTTCAAAAAATTACGAAAATATTCATTATCAAACCCACGACATCTCTAATGTGGAAGCAGGACCCGTAACAACGGACCATGGACTGAGTGCAGCTTACTTGAATCACCCTCAGAAGGATCATTGATCGAGAAAATATGCTACATCGATCCAGAAAATACGAAAATATCCGCGGTTTCCCCAAGACAATACTGCCCTCTAGAGGTACAATTTTGTAATTACAGATGACACAGCTCATGACCGTATTTGCCTTTCTCGAATCAGCCCATTAAATTTTACATTATTCAAAATGATTGGAAACCTAAGCATACTTCACTCTTTAGCCGGATGAAGTCCACATTAAATAACTTCAACAGGCTAAGGCAGGCGAAATACGTTTCAACGATGACGAGTAATAACAACTGATCTGCAGATCAGTGATAAACAGGGAAGCACTCCTCAAGAGTTTCTAAGACTAATGAGAGACAAGGCGTGTAGTTGCGAGTTCTACTGTGCCAGTCGTAAATTTTAATTTACACAGTACCATCAAACCAACTCAACCTCTTTACATGTACCTCAGTTGACGCTTCACTTCAAATTTTCAAGCAGCCAACAAGGCTCCGGCCTTCATGATTTACATACGCAGCCTTCAGTCTGCGCAACGAAAAAATTCCAACGCATTTTTATGCCAAAAATACTTCTTGCGAACAAAAGCTTCACACTATTTAGTTTATCCTGCACAAAGTGGATAATTTGAAAACTAACCCGATGATGCTCGAAATGATCCGATCATTGCCATTCACACGGTTTTATCCAAACCGTCTGGTCAATATCCGAATGAACTGGATACTACTAGCATAGCCGTATTTCGGACTTTGAATATGAGCAAGTAAGACGTATCTTTGTTATAAACAGACAAAAATCATAGAAGAAGAGTTTTTTATTACTTAAATAGGTGTTACGTATGAAGAGCTGTTTACAAAAATGACCATGGTCCAAAAACTACGATGTCGAGTCCCCTACAGCATTTTATGCTGCTCTCCTCGGGCTTCGTCTGTACTAAATAGTGAAAGACAATTAGCCATAGTTCGGGAAATATCGAGCTTCGAAACATCATTAGTTTTACAAAAATAACCAATGTCCACTCAGTTTTCGGCAAAAACAGCCGTTGTCCATTGACAGGAATGAACTATGGTTGTTTTTTGTATAAAGGTTGCGTATTGATTACATTTTCGCGACAAAGGCAGGTGATTTAAACATGTTACCGTTGATAAAAAACACCTTCTGGAGTTGAAAAGTGAGAATTCTTAAAATGAGGTAAGAAGAGCCTTATGCCGTTAAGTATGTATACCATTGAGCTTTGAGTAAGGTAAAAATCAGAAGCAAGAAACAGCAACCCGGTGAAATTACTTTTCAGACACAAGACAAAAAAATCTTCTGATAAAACCAAAGAAACTTGCAGATGTTCAGAGACTTTCTCAGTATCTCATTTCTCTACACAAGTAATACAAGGTATAGCTTCAAGAATCAATCAAACTTCAATTTATCTGTGTTTCAAATTCCACATTATTTTTAATAATACTAACGAAAGGAAAGTTTTTTTTTTCCTTCTGCTGAAAAGTTTGGATTTTGGACTATGGTAGGTTCTGTAAAAAGCTCTCCACATATACCATACTCATTTATACTTGGGTTATTCTAACGTGGCATCTGAGGGTAGTATCTTGAAGATGGAAGATGGCACGACTTTTTGCGTCTTTCTCGCTCCTCCCGCAAGATGTCGCATTATCGCGGCCGTATCAAGTAGTGCTGCAGATCAAGCGACTCTAGCGGCACGACAGAGAAAGATGTGAAAGCCTTGCCATATTCCATCTTGGAGATACTACCCTCAGATGCCTAAATAACCAGATGCCAAAAACCCAAATACAAGTAATGAAATAGCCTTCTTTTATGATTTTCGTCTGTTTGTAACTAAGACACGTCTTATTTACTCAGCAATGATTTTAGATACCTCAAACATTTCTTCGTAGGAAACAAGCAAAAATAAAAGAACTTTCATACAAGCTTTTTGGGCTTATGAAGGTAGAATATCATGAAGGAATATCCGAAGTAAAAAAGAAAATGCAACTTTTGGTCAAATTATTACCAGGAACTTGTCATTTCGGCTACCTTCTGAACCACTCCTGACAGCAGGAACTCGTACATTTACAAAACATCTTAAGTCTGCCCTGGTGTGGGAAGGACGTCAATGGAAGAGCAGAGTGGACGGGAGCAATTCTGGGAGGCTGAGGAAGTGATCGCCTTCGCTTGGCGAATTCACACAACACTCTCCGTGTTGGTTGCCACAAGGCACCACTGTGCGATCCCTCTCCCACTGCCCTGGGTCCCGAGATCTCTTGCCTGGCCGAAATTCGCCGTTTAAAGCGAATAGATTTTCTATTCGTCTAAAGAGCAGAGCTGTATTAATAAGTACATTAAGTACGTGCTTAAGGTTCTAACGGATACGATGTTTTAATGTTTTTTAAACGAAAAATTTGTATTTTTTTTATATTTATGAACTTGTCGTTAAAATATTTTAGTACCAATTTTTAAAACTGCAAAGGTTATATTTTATGTTTCTGTTAATATTGGCTCCTTTTGTATATTTAAAAAAATATTATTAGGTGGCCCATAGTGCAATCCCTCTCCCACAAGCCTGGGTCCCGCGATCACTTGCCTGGCTGAAATTCGCCGTTTAAAGCTAAAGGATTTTCTATTTGTTTGGAGAACAAAGCTTAATTAATAAATAAACACATTAATTACGTGCTGAAGGTTCCAAAGGATACGATCTCTTAATATTTTGTAACGAAAAATATGTATGTTTTTATATTTATGAACTTTTTGTTAAAAATATTTTAGTGTCGATTTTTAAAACTGCAAAGGCTACATTTTATGTTCCTGTTAATATTGATTTCTTTTCTACATTTTTAAAACAATATTAATAGGTGGCTCATTGTTTGATTATCGTTAGAGCCCTCATAAGATATTAATATCTGTTCGCGAGCAACTCTTACATTTGCAAAACAGAAAAGTGGCTTTGACAATTTCATCAAACACTCAGGTGCTTCAAAGCAATATTATCTAGCCATTCTCCGTTAATTCAACATCTAACAATGTACAGCAGAAACCCAGATATAATTAGAGCCACAGACAAGTTTTAATATCACTATTAATATAGTTGGCGGTGCTATTACGCAAGTCGTCATACAGGTATGTGTTTTCAAGGTTGCGAAGGGTGCTCAACTAGTAGTACAGGTACATATCACTAACCTCAGGATTTTAAAACGATAACTATGTCTGAAATAAATTACTTTATGTTTAATAAATCGATCAACTTTGAAGCCTAACTTGCATTAGATCCTAAACAGTTTAAAGTAAGCGAGTCTTCTCCATAGAAATCTACACGATTTACTGTTCTTTGAAAATAAATTACTTTATAGAATACAAAAGCAACGTTTGTGCATGAAAGTACGATTAGAATGCAATTCTGTCGATCTTCCTAAATTTGATTTTCATGCGTCTTATAGAATACAGATCAAGACTACTAAGAAATGGGATGAAGGTGAGTGCACGACTAAGCATCAGGTAATTTCCTCTACTCCAAGAAAATTATTCCATTCACGCACCATGTATACGCACTGCAGCAAAAAGCGAATGAATAATCTTTTAATCTAAGTTTTCTTAAAAAACAAAAAACAACCAAAATAATTTATATCCCATTCCCTCCAGGCATTTTTCATTTTACTTCGCTACTTCGGTCAGATATATTTTACAAAATTGCTTCATTTCCCCAGTGGTTCAAACTAGCACCGCCTCACGAAAGATTCGTTATTCAAGGAGAAATCGCAGTTATAATGATGCAAAGCCCTAAGATAGGGAGCGAAATTGCTATACTCAGGGGTTCCGGGAATCATTTTATACAGCCACGAGCAACTGGTTCGAGCTACGCGCTCGAAAATGAAATAAAATTACCATGGAGATATTGAAATTATATACGAGGAGCATCTAAACTGTCTAGCGACCGTTTTGTGGTCACGCTTCTAGATCGTCCTCACGGTTTCTTTAACACCTCCACGGCCGAAAAAGGCTTATAAAACTGCGTACTAGGAAACGAAGATTTATGTATGAGGTCAAAAAACGTATCTGGAGCGGTTTTCTCGATCGGAGTTGTCTTCGTGAATATCAATAGCGGTTTGTCAAATGGTACTGGCGCATGCACGATTGCAGATAAATAAAAGGATGATCCATTTAAAATTTTTATCGTAATGGTTGATCTACACATTTTCCTTGTACATCAAGGCATGAAAGTGTAAGCGGTAATTTGTGAAAATAAAATCGTGAATCATGTTGCCTGATATTACACCTGGATAGCTTATGTCCTACCATCAAAGCATTTGCAAGTATTAGAATTTTCAGCAAGTTCCATACTTGATTTGTCAATGGGAACGGAATGAAAATTAGCAATTTAGAAAAATTAAATAATATTACTACTATTACTGCAATAACGTGAAGTTTACAGTAAAAGGAGGTGTAAGTTACCATTTGCCACCAAATCGACTCCGAAAATCTTAAATCAAAAGTCATCGTCTGAATACATGTAGATGAACCTGGCAATGCAATTCACGTAGCTTCGATTGCAAGCGCTTCCTTCTGTTCCAGTAATCATTATCTATCGCGAATAGACACTTTTATACTAATGCCGTAAACAAAAATCTGGAAAATGTGATTAATTGGCACCCCAAAACTGAAATGTATAAATAAGCGCGAAGGAAATTATACCCAGACCTACGATATTTGTTTAATTTCACCATTAGTTCACTGCGTAAGATCGACAGAAAACGTTTGGTAGTTTCCATTAGTATAAATATTTATTGGGTAATACACCAAGTAATCATTGCAACCAAATTCGAACAATCATTGGGTCAGAAAAATATTACTTACTCGTTGGTTCTGCGAGTTATTTCAATCGATAAGGAAGGAGGAAAAAGTGTCCCTACGTCTGTTGACAATCCCTTTACCGATTCATTCGCCGGTCTCTCGCTCATGAATGGAAATTACCCGACGGAATGATTTGCCAGCTGTCACCTGTGCACACAACGGAAGCCAACGCAATGCCACAACAATCCAGTGAATCATACGTGACGTAACCTTATTAAATGCTAACCGTTCGCTCTCGCGCATGGGAGAGTAGGGTTGAAGCGTCTTTCGCATAAGTCACATCGGCATGTTGTGTGTTGCAATTTGAAAAAGAGAAGAATAAAAAAAAAGAGTATTGAGTGTTTTTCATACTCTTTTATTGTGTCTTTGAAAAAATTGGCAAGAAAAAAATAGAAACCTGGATTTTGTTTGTCAGCACGAACGCAATTTCAAGTGATATTATAGGGAAACTGCAGTGGTTCTGCTACACGAGTGTATCTAGGGCAAATTTCAAAGATCATTCACATAATTATTTTTGTTTATTTTTTTAAAATTCTTGGTTGCCTTGTGGCCCTCAGCAACCGTGTACAACTGATATGATGGTCGATCGACATAGAGTATGTTTACATTACTAGTATTCTCATCATCATCATGGTTATTACCATTTCAAGAGCACATTTCATCGTACGAAAATGCTAATCGTGCCCAGTCTACTTAAGGGGGGAAGAAAAATTCCCTGGGCAGTTTTCTTTTGAAACTCTTCCGATGAAGGTTTTCGTTGATGAGAGTATCTGACGGTATTCGTTAAATTTTGCGAATAGAAGAAAGAAATGTATTGTGAGGGGAGGGGGAGATAATGAGTTCCAGATGGAGCTGGGAGTTAGGGATAAACCGGAGTATTTTGTGATTACTCGAAGGTACATTCAGAAAATGAGAGTATCTTCACAATTCGGTACCGACTTTCAAATACTCATCCATCATTAAGGAATTTCGGAAAGACATCGCGGATTCGCGGAAGGTCTTCTTGCGGTTCTCCCCTACTTTTCGTTCTACCACAGTTCATCACTAGAGACCGGATTTTTATGTAATTACATAATTTTTGTTTTCCTACTTACCGTTCTACAAATTGTAATCTTGGCGAATCAGAGCAATCCTAACACAATATCAAAATGTTTTCATTGAATATTTTTTACACATTTAGTACTATATTATATATTTTGCTATTTTTACAAAATATTTTTTTTCATTCTATCAATTTTCTTTAATGTTATTGCTGTTTTTCCTTGAAAAGAAGTATTTTTTAAACAAATCGTACTTTTTCCTAAATTATTCCTGCGTGCTGTGGACACGACGTACACTACAAGAAGACGCGGACGAATGTTCTCACAGTCCGGTGCGCCTGCTTCAGTGAGTAGCTTCTTCAGTTCGTCATGAAGGTTTTGCTACTGACGGGAAATTTGTACGAGGCAAAACGCGCAAAAAATTGTGCTCTCAAAATGATTTTTAAAAAATTTGTAATATTTTTAAAATTTGTTTAGGAAGACTTTTATAAATATATTTTCATATTATGTAAATGTTCTTTTTATAATTATTGTATTTTAATATTACATTTGATTTTACATATTTATTACATATTCTATTTTCATTACAAATTTTGACGTTTCATACCACATATTTTTCCGGTCTCTATTCATCACCATTGTCTCTTACCAGCTATCCATCAAATCATTCATCCATTACAGGTGAGTAACCCGAGCTGAGTAACCCACGTCAGCTGGAAGAAGCGCTAACCATAAACAAACATTCCCATTGTCATCATCTCGAGTCTGTCAGCGAGCTCGACAAGCGCGATTGGCCCGGTCTTGGGTTGGCAGGCGTTGGCCTGCCCTGTGTCGTGTTCCCGGGGTCGAACCCCGGCGCGCCCATGACCCGCGCCGCTCCGCCCTGCTCTGCTCTGCTCTGCTCTGGTCACGCCCCCTCTCCCACCTCCGTGCCCCCTTCTACTTCGTCGCCGACCGTCTGGCTTGCAACTGCCCCCGCCCCCCTCACTCGCGGCTGCCGCCGCCTCCGCCTCCGCCACCGCTTCCACCGTCCGCCGTGGTCACCGCCACCGCACCGCCACCGCATGTAAATGTTACGTAGCGCCGCCCGCCGGCTCTCCCACTCTACCTGCCCCACCCCCTCCCAGCCGCGAACCACCCGCTCCGCTCCGCACCGCGCGCTTTCTGCAGCTGCGGAGCTGGCGCCCGCGGCGGCGATCTCGCAACCACCCTCCCCGCCCCCTCCTCCGCGCCCCGCACGCTCCACGCCCTGGCCAGAACAGCGGCGCCGTCGCCACGCCACGCCACGCCCCTTTCCCGCGCACACGCCCCCGCCCCGCTTACACGCTCACAGGCAAAACGGTACGGAGATACTCAACAGCACTCCTCTTCATCGAATCTGAACGTGGGTTCTACTTCCACGACCCGCCCCTTTCCTGTGTACACGTCCCGCAAACATGTCCCCTGCAAAACAGTACGGAGTAACCTGTCAATTCCCCACTTCATCGCATCTGAACGTGGATTCTATACATCCACGCCCCACCCCTTTCCAGTGTCCACACCCTGCACACACGCCCCCGCCCCGCTCACACGCTCCCAGGCAAAACAGTATAGAGATACTCAATAGCTCCCCTCTTCATCGAATCTGAACGTGGGTTCTACTTCCACGCCCAGTCCCCTTCTCGTGCACACCGCTACACGTCCCCTGCAAAACAGTACGGAGTAACCTGTCAATTCCCCACTTCATCGCATCTGAACGTAGATTCTATACATCCACGCCCCACCCCTTTCCAGTGGCCACACCCCGCACACACGCTCCCCGACATAATTGTATGGAGATACCCATTTACTCCCCACCTCATCGAATCTGAACGTGAGCTCTACTTACACAGCACGCCCCTTTCCCGTGCACACACCCCTGCAAACACGCTCCCAGACAAAACAGTACGGAGTAACCCATCAACTCCGCACTTCATCGAATTTGAACGTGGATTCCACCGCGGAACATGGATTAATTTTCGTTCGTACAACACCCGTTTATGGAGGCGCAACTTCTTCAAAGAACATATTGTAAGAGCACCCGAAAACACTGTCCCCCTCAATTCTATAGAATCAGTGAAAATTAGAGATATCTCAGATAGTCCATTCAAAATTCACGTGCGCGGGCACTGACTGACTGACCTGAAGGACCCAAGTTCGAATCCGAAAGTCAGGTTCAAACATCCCTACATTCAAAACATATTTTGTATTTCAAATATTCTATGTATTTTTCTGAAAGACCACTCCTGGTTATCCTTAGTAGTTAGTTTCCAATATTTTTGTTTTCAAAAATTGTACACATATGTTGAAATGTAGTTCAAAAAATTATTATGAATACTATGTAATCTAAAAACCCTTGAAATATATAATGTTATCGAACAAGGATAATAAAAACTATTTTAAAAAAATCAATTGAAATTTTTATCTAGTGATAAAAATCCATTCAGGGCGGCTCTGGGATGACTCAGACTCCCTTGAAAATGAGTAGCAAGATCTGTCCTCGTGATAAAGGCAGCCGAAGCGTTCTGCATGCCACAGCGCTTTGTTGACGAACGTGTCATAACTTCCATTAAAGTTATTTAATAATATCCATCAAGTAAAAAAATGAAGATGCACTATTAATTTTCGACTTCTATTTCCTCAAAATAAAATTTTGCCCAACAGGCTCCCCAGAATGCATCAAATGCAATTTCCATTTTTTATTATAAAAATTCAAGTTTCTTCCACTGCTTCATTGACGCGACCTATTTCACTGTGCGTAGCTGTCAATGGAGGGTGGTGATAGCGACATCGCGTCAACACTCACTCTAGAATTACGTTGTTCATGACAGATTCTAACAGAATACATATGCATTCGGATCATGATTTGAAATATCTGCAGTGTGTTGCTAATGCGAATAGAAGAAGGGCGTATTCGAAGTATTCTCAAATTAACGCAAAACACTGGGTCTATGATGAAACACAATTCAGAGGCGTTCCACGTTACAGAATTTAATTTTACTTTTAAGCGCATAATTTACAAAGAGCTAAATGTTCACAAGGGTCCAACTGGTTTAATTTATTGATCGTAAAAAAATAATTAAAACGTAAAATGTCACATGATTTATGGGGAAGAAGTATAATGTGCGAATGGTTTCTTGCGAAGTCCGTATCCCTCTTAAGATTCCTAGTTGAATTATGAATAGAGACAGGTGTTGGAAATATTTGGAAAGTTTTGCTTCTGTTTAATATGTGTGAAACTATTTGCATCGACAAACATACTAAAAAACTGATCCGAAAATACAGTTGACGAAATAACTACCCCCAGCATCGCACTCCCACATCTAACACGAACTCATGCAGTAGAACCCCATTATCGGAATAAAAATAGACGTTTATATAAAAAAAGTCGTCATATTTATATAAATTTGCCATTAATTAACAAAATTAAGTACATACATTGGTAAATACTGTAAAATTTACTTAAAAAAGAAAAAAACAACAAATTAAATTGTGGATGAAGGTTCATCGCCTACATACGTAAAAAATGTTTTTATTGCAGTTAATATTAAAGAACGAACTACAGAACAGAAACAGGAGTTGAATTATATAACATGTAAATATACATGTTAAACATTTGTTATTATTATTATTATTATTATTATTATTATTATTATTATTATTACTATTATTACTATTATTATCATATCTACTATTTCTGACCATGCTACAAGTTCTCGTCCGAGACCCAGTCATATTCCATCCTGGAGAGACGCGTGTAATTATGGGGATCAGTTTTTCGGCTGTATCCGTTGGTAAGACAAGGTTGTTAAGCCTTGAATTATGAATTATGAAGTGATAGGGTGATGATGAAAGGTGATCGTGGCCTTTGGCCTTTGGTCGATCCCAGCCTTCGGCTGTATGACCGAGGAAAACCACGATAACCTCTGTCAAGACGGTCGGCCTGGGGATCGAACCCACGCCTCCCGACTGCGAAGTCTGCACGCTACGCACTGAATCACTTCGCTCGGCATATTATCATTATTATTATTATCATTATTATTATCATTATTATTATTATTATCATTATTATCATTATTATTATCATTATTATTATTATTATTATCATTATCATCATTATCATTATTGTCATTATCATCATTGTCATTATCATCATTATCATTATCATTATATTTTGCAAAATTGGTACAGATAACTAAAAATTCGCATAAACAAGGCTGGGATAACGGGGGTTCTACTGTATTTGGAAATTAATACATTGATAAACAGCAATTATAAGCCCAAAGTTGAACATAAAAGTTACATAATCATTTACGAATTAGGCATGATTTTCCCATCATGTTTCCCCATCTTGAAGATCGTTTCCCAATGCTGCTGCTACCAAGTGGGTTATACTGTTAAAAAATGAAGGTCGCTCATGATTTCTTCACCTGCTAAGCTGAACTTCTGTTCTCATACTCCTTTACGTTTGCATTTCCGTCAGTATCATGAAGCTCATTTCCGATATTTGTGATCTTTTTTGGTCTGACTTTCTGTATCCCCATACACTTCTAAGGAATGTCTATTAATTTTTTGCCAAACTATTTAGACGATTGATCCATTTGCACTTTTAAAGAGGTATCAAATACTTATTTTGTTACTTCCTTGCGATATCTTAGTTTCAAAGAATTTCCATTCTCACTATTTTGTAAATCTGCTATACGTATGTCTGCATCGCTTAAAAGGTCTGCGATACCTGTTCCTATGATATGTATCGGGCATAGTGTTTTGTTTTTTTTTGTTTTTTTTTGTTTTTTTGTTGCTGTTGTTGGTTTTTTTCACAATTGGCTTAAATCATTAGACTTAAAAAAATAATCGCACAACACAGATTTTGTGGATTTGGGAATTATTAGAGAAAGTAAATGACTTTACAACTATTCTTTGCATATCAGACCCAGAGAGATAATTTTGTAAATATTATTGATCTGCAGCATTCAGTGATTTTCTGAATTTTCACAATCAATTCACGCCTTTCTTCCCACGAAACTTTTAACTGTTGCAATATCAGTCCATTCACTTTGTAAACATTTGCAGTTTCTCACTTACAATATTTTTCACTACATTTCACTTTGTGTAAGCAAGGAATGTTGTGGTTCCTGCTACAAATTTATCATTTTTTTTTGTCTCGTCGTGCAATTGATGAAGTCAACTGAATTCAACGTGAGCACTGCGACTGTATTTACAGCTAGTTTCCAAATGGTTTTCTTCATTTAAACACCTTTATAAATAGTTTTTTATATTTACCATTTTAACTTACGTTATTGCCCTTCACAACGTACTAAGTGGGCCAAATATTACACAGCTGCATTTTCTACGTTGATACGAGTCATATACGACGTGTATATACGTCTATATGACTCATATATAAATACATAAATTAATTAAAAGAAAATTAAACTCGTTGCGACACGCCACGCCAGAGGACAGGCGCCAGGTGGCGCCATTTTGCTAGCCGCTGGCGCCGCCTAGGCGAGAGGACTACGCAACGCGTTTTATGGGACGCTATAAAAGACTCGCAGAAAATCTGCACTGGCACGATTGTGCCATTTAAATCACCATAAAGCCGCACACGACCCAGCTAAAAGAGGCGTGCCTCCAACCGAGCATAAACAATCAGGCGCACAGCCGCCGTCGTGTCATATGTTCTCTCAAACGTCTCGTCACACGCGAGAAGGTTAAAAAGACATTGCGAATATGATGCTGCAAACGAAGAAGAGAAATCTATTCAATTGCAAATGATGTACACGCGGTACTAGAGTTAAGTCTTGTTTATTTTAGTTTTGTATTATTCCTTTTTGTAGACGTTACGCAGCGGCGATCTCCAAACTCGTTACACTGAGTATTAATTTATTGTTACGGTAAATCTGTCCAGCGAGAGGAACGATGCGGACGAGACATTAAGGGCACACAAAAGAATCAGAGGAGAATGGGATCCACCCATCTAACGTATTTATCTCTACGGCTGGCAAGAAGGAAATGGAATAATAAAAAGAACGTCACATTCATTAGAAATAAGAAATTGTTTTAACATCTCTAACGCGAACGCCCAATGAAAATTTACGAAAATAGGAACGAGGTAATCAATTATAATGCTGAGTCTATCAACTAATCACAACATTTTTTTAACCATTTCATTTCTCTCCCAAACGAAACGATAAGTGTTTTCGAAATGAAATCCTTTTGTTTAGACGGTTTTATGGGTTCAGAAGCTTTCAATGGTCCTTTCGCACAACTTCGTGTCCATCGTTTAATTATTTAAATAACAATTTTATTTACATATATTATTTATATACTTTTGGGTGTACTACAATTTTTTTTATTACTGAGTCGGGACCCTTTATCTGCTGACGTCACGGAAGCTCATGAGTCTGTTAGTAAATGACAGCGATAACAATGGGGTGAATACTAGAGAAATGAGATGAAATGACGAGTAAGGAAGCGAGAGAGAAAACCTGCTCAGTCCATCACAAATTCCACATCGATTAGCCGAGATTCGAAGCCCGATCTCAGCAGTAGAAGACACAAGGGCGACCGGGCAACTCGCCCCAGGCCACGACTAATTCAAAAGAAGTTATTTCTAATGCGCGGAGAAATAAATTCTGTATATGAATTGGGAGAGAGGAGGACTTTTTATTTGAAATGGGGGATCCCGGGCCCCCGTGGATCAACTACCCCAGACAGTTTGTTTTCTTTAGGCTTTCTGAGAAAGCATATGAGCTGCCCATTACACACGACGAACAGCCCCCACACCCTTCACAATAATTTACCTCTCATTATCATTATTACATCATTGTCTTCATCACCACCACCACCACCACCACCACCACCACCATCATCATCATTGATCCCTCAAAGAACCCAATCACGACGCCCACAAACAATACACTTCCCTCAGAAGTTCATACCAGGTAGCAATGGCGCGAGTCCTCACGCATGGTCTGGAACAGCCGAGATTCTACAAAGACAGCGATGACCTTAGTGCTTATCGCCGTGTAAAGGAATGCGGCACGAACCGACCGGTTACGTCACCATGTCGGGTTGAGAGCGCTAATCTTGAGTATTCGATGCCCTAATATTGATGAATCCTTTGCGTGCTTCTCATTGTTTCATGGCTATTTCTCTGCTGTTTTAATTACCATTAAAATATCTACCGATTTTTTTACCTAATATTCAATTATTCTCTAAAATATTGAAAATATTACTCTTATAATTTTGTTTGTTAATAGTTGCATTTATTGATGGCCCAACACCTCGCCACTGAACTTAACACGTACTATCTATACGCGTTAGGACAGATTACAAAGCTCAAGAAAGGGTGTTTAGATTGCACTTCTACCTACAGCACTTCAAACAGCTTTTATTTTTTACGTTACATGAATAAATAAATAAATAAATAAATAAATATATCCCTCCTGAATATGCTTCTCGTGCGAAGGAAGGCAACGAAAAACCACCAATGGAGTTCACATATGCCATTAAGACTTAAGTCTTCTTCCTACTCACGTTCAGTGTGTAGTGCGTCAAGCATTTTATTAGATGGTTCAGTTTACGTAAAAAGTCTTTTGAAACTGGAACATATTTTCATTGAAATTAACAGAATTTAGTGGACGTGGTAGGCGACTAATACATGCTACGAAGTAGAGCGAGATTCCAGCAATAATCACTGATTCCTTCCGACAAATCATACGTACACGGGCGTAGATATACAAATTTTATTAACCAATAAAACAGATTCAACTGCTTAAAATACCCCTATGAAAGAGAGTGAAAGTTGAAGCAGATATGAGGATTCATTTTTAACTTCCACAAACCACCTCCCGTTATTTACGATATACTAACAACTGTCAGCGAATTTCGAGTAGTTCTTAATGAAGTTTTCCCTATGCCCAGTGAGTCACATTGATAGGGGGCCTGATCCAGTTTGTAAATGAGATAACGCTTTTATTGGCCCATGAGGAGTCACATTAACAGGGCTGTGGGGGACATCACCGAAGCGTTATCACTGAAGCCCAGTATTCATATTGGAGTAAAAATGGATACTATTTTTAAGCACCGAATATCCAAGAACATCCAACAAAAAGAACTGTTACATATCGTCATTATAACGCTTCTATAAAATGGCTTACACCACTTTTGATAATTTGTTCATTCTGTAATTTCTATTTTGTAAAGCGTTATACTGTTAACTGTTAGCGTGTGCAGTCACTTGAAATTTCAAAGAAAGCTATATTTCCAAGTGAAAATCCACTTTCTATGCTTTCTCAAAATTATACTTTTCGGTGTGGTGTGTTTAAGGTGTTTCTCAAATATCTTCATTACGAAAAAAAGCTCTCCTTTAACATAATAAACACGAATGGTCTTGTTATCACCTATCTAGATTATTATTTTGGACAAATATTTAATTTTTGTTCTTATATACGAGTAGTAGAAAAGAGGAAATATAATTAATAACGTTAGTGAGAAAAGGAAAACTCTCCTACAATACAGCATAACATATTTAAAATAATTTAACTACTCCTTAATTGTACACGTCAGCTTATAAATGATAACTATGAAGCAGAACATGTCAATTTCCCTTTTCAAAAAATATAACTCAGGCCTTCCTTTACATTTCACATTTCGTATCTGGTGTCTTAATGCTACAGGCGGGGATTGATTCTGATGCATCCCAAACAGGACACCAGCATCAACGCCGCTAGCGGCGAGCATAAAGGCAACACCTTAGGGGTTGAGAGTACCAGTGATTAAGATGTCATGAGTTCGATTCCTGAGAAGGTGCACAAACGCACTTTGTGTTTGTAACATCGGTGAGTTACTGCAGTTAAAGAATCTAAGCAAGAGGATTTCATTTCGGAAAGACACTTCTTGCAATCAACACTGAATCAATCAAGTCATCAACGAAATCACGAAATCAAATACTTAGGGCGGCTGTTCTGGTTTTTCGTGGTTACCCTGATAACTCCCAGATCAATGCTTAGCATCATCATCATCATCAATAATCTTTTTTCCTTTAGCATCATCATCATCATTCCATTATCTCCCCAATTTGGAATAGGATGCAGTGAGGGAGTACGCTTCTACGAAAAGGCAGTACAGGCTACAGGAGAAGGGGGAAGAAGAAAAAGAAGGATAAGAAGGAGAGGAGGAGGAGGAGGAGGAGAAGGAGGAGGAGAAGGAGAAGGAGGAGAAGGAGGAGGAGGAGGAGGAGGAGAAGGAGGAGGAGGAAGAAGGAGGAGGAGGAGGAGGAGGAGAAGGGAGGAGAAGGAGGAGGACGAGGAGGAGGAGGGAGGAAGGAGAAGGAGGAGAAGGAGAGGAGGAGAAGGAGGGAGGAGGAAGGAGAAGGAGAAGGAGAAGGAGAAGGAGAAGGAGGAGGAGAACGAGGAGGGGGAGAACGAGGAGGAGGGAGGGCGAGGAGGAGGAGGGAGGAGAAGGAGGAGAAGGAGAAGGGAGGAGAGGAAGGAGAAGGAGAAGGAGAAGGAGAAGGAGAGGAGAAACGAGGAGGAACGAGGAGAGGAGGAGGACGAGGGAGAGGAGGAGAACGAGGAGGAGGGAGGGAGGAGGAGGAGGGAGGGAGAGGAGGGCGAGGAGGGAGGAAGAGAGAGGAGAAGGAGGAGGAGGAGAAGGAGGAGGAGGAGGAGGAGGAGGAGAAGGAGGAGGAGAAGGAGGAGGAGGAGGAGGAGAAGGAGGAGGAGGAGAAGGAGGAGGAGGAGAAGGAGGAGGAGAAGGAGGAGGAGGAGGAGGAGAGGAGGAGGAGGAGGAGAAGGAGAAGGAGGAGAAGGAGGAGAAGGAGGAGGAGAAGGAGAAGAAGGGAGAAGGAGAAGAGAAGGAGGAGAAGAAGGGGAAAGAGAAGAAGGAGAAGGAGAAGATGCAGACCACTAGCAAATTAGTTCATTGGCTGGCGTGAGAGGACTTGCTCAGCTGGTCGCAAGCCCGCGTAAAAATTCTGTAATGCAACGCAGCCACCACTAAGGTTGCTCAATAGGTCCGAGAGCGCCCGGGGCCAGAGGAAGCGGGAATGGTCAATGCATCTGCCTGCGAAATTATCTCCGTTTCTTGCGCTGGAGGAGAAAGGCAGGCAATCCACTCGCGCGGGATTGCGCCTGGAGGCATCCAAGAGCCCACAGACGGCGTGAGCTTCGCTTCGCGTGGGATCCACCGCCAGTACACGACGCGTTCGAGCTACACGAGATTTCATCGTTAACATGTACGTAATTTATACAATGCTTTAGTTAATATCAAAAACAAACAATACATTATATTTTTAATTATTTTATTTGCATTAATGAATTTTATGAAGAGTTTAAAAATAACCATAAATGAAATATTTATTGCTACACACATTGCCAAATTCGTAGAAAGGTTGGGAAACAGAGCTTTATGAAAAGGTAATGCAACACTCTGGGATGGACTGGTGTTACCAAACCACACTACCATGTAGTGGGCGCCGGATCTCGCCATGAGATGGGGAAGATTTCCGCCATCTCCGGACAAAAACAAACATTAGCAAACGGGACTAATGACCAAAGCATAAACTGCCCTAAACACGATCAATTTAATTATTTTGTTAGGTTTTTAACACACACCAAAAAAACAATATCAGGAAAACAATATCGAGAAGAGAGAAAAGCTGCATTTAGAGTTAAGAATAAAATTGGATCACCTCAGCAGTTGCTTCTTTGATCATGGGAAACTGCGCAAATAACTTTATCAAGAGAAAGGTTCCTAGGATTAAAAGAACTTACCACAGTTGTTTCTGTAAAGCACATTGCAAACATGTTCACAGTTTTTAAGATACTTGTTTTCATTTTGGGTGGGAGAGCAAAAATTACACTGCTGACCCAGTAACGTGACCGATTGTTGTGATCTTAGCTAAATGGAATTAATTTCGCTAAGTAAATCACGGAAGTGAGGAATATACAACAAGATGTGACAATTGAATATCAGAAATAAAAATCGCAGTTCTGAACATCGCAACTGTCTGTACACATTTAAATTAACTAACTAAACGTACGAAAAATGATTGACCCGCAGTCGTCTGAAAATTTGAGCAAACTTCATTTGGCACTTAGATTACAAAGAGTACGTGATCATACTTATATGAACGTAAATTATGTCAAACAAGTTTCAGTGTCATTACTTTGGGCAGCAGATGTGAAATACATGATAACACCTACTACAACTCGAATTAGCATATACACGAGATGTAAATGAATATGATAG
This sequence comes from Teleogryllus occipitalis, assembly GCA_011170035.1. Classification (NCBI taxonomy): domain Eukaryota; kingdom Metazoa; phylum Arthropoda; class Insecta; order Orthoptera; family Gryllidae; genus Teleogryllus; species Teleogryllus occipitalis. The sequence goes on from BLKR01005494.1 coordinate 48,476, forward strand.
AACTTAGAATATCACAAATAAAAGAGGATCATGTTTCCAAAAGTGTATTTTAATTATCTAAAGTTTGTGGGAAAAATTAGCTGAACAGCTTAGCACTTTTTCTCAGAAATACTATTATACATGACACTGCTTGCGATGTAGTTAAGAACATCCTCTGCGCTAGAACGCCGTATACTATTGCCCTTTTGCTGGTTTCGTTTCTCCTCTGAACCGTACGTGCACTTAACATCTGACCCGTCTTCAAAGGTCATTTAATTAGAGACTGTCGGAGATTTAATCTTCATCTTCGTGATGTCGGTGGTCGCAGCCTTAAAGCCACGTATCTTCCATATTCTATTTGCAGTTCGTCTTCATTCTCCCAACAGACCAACGTAATAAGTTGTTTTTCTATTCGTATTCACCGTGAATATTTTTGGAAGGTAATTTTGTCAACTTTTCCATTACTTATTTCTTAATTAAAGAGGAAGGGCGTGTTATTGTTGAAAGAAAATAAATTACATTTTTCTCTAACGATGTAGAAACATAACTGCATTTGCTTACATTTAGAAACTTTGTAGAGAAATTGTCGAAAATGAGATTTATTAGATGAGCGTGAAAATCGAGGAGAATAGTGGCAACAACCAGGATGAGTACAATTCACGCTGTGCAGATTCTAGTAATTTTACGATGTTGGTATCTGCAGTAAAATGGGTTAGAAATTATACTGAGTTTTCTTACTCTGATTGACTTACTTTATCTTTCTGCTTAAAGAGCCCAAGTAGTGGGTCGTCTCATTTCATATGAAATACATTACGGGAGACACGATGAGTTTTTCGAATAATAAGCGATATTTCTCAAAACTCGAGAATGCTGAAAAATATGCTGAAAAACAACATCAAAGCAGAAACCTACCAGCGTGTTAATCGCGAATAGCGAACAGATCCTTAGCGCATAAGTAGTGATGGAAAGTTTTAGCAAAACATCAGTACATCACCAAATGGTTTTCGATGTCAATTAAAACATCTACAAAAAAATTTGGATGTGTCAAATATAATGAAAAATTTCGAAGTAAAATATCCTGGTTCTAATATGATACATAACACGCCAATATTTAAAGAAAATGCCCACTTCAGTTTGACTGCCATCTTAATTTTCTAATCAATGTTCTATGCAGTCAAGGGTCATCTTGCAGGTTAACGATATTACAACAAACAAAATAAGCAAAAAAGGTAACACTGGAGAAAGATTGCAAATAGCAAACGGTTTCGTGCCGCGTGGGGTTTGACAATAGAGAGGGAAAGAGTTGCCAATCACTGTTCATAGCCAGCAATACCCAAATAAGAGATACTGGAGAACAGATAATTATTATTAGTCGATTTTATCTACATCATGAATTTTGTTTTGAAAACCTCAATGTTCCTGCACAAATGTATCGATCTAAAGAAAACATCGATGTTATAATATTAATGTTTCTCATCGAAAATAGCGATGTTTTTTGACATCTTTACGCACAGGCCTTCTCTCCGTCTCGAATTGTCCGGATCCGTCGGTCACTCGCAAAGTTCAAGAACAGCCATCCCCCGGAATCTGGGGCAGCGTCCGCCACGGGTGATTTGCGAGAAAATGCCCGTTCCCACAATCGAATCGTCGTGGGTTTACGGGGGAGGGGGGGGAGTGCGGCAGCTGAGTCGGGCCCGGTGCTGCCCGATAGCTTTCTAAACCAACATCGGTTCCGAGCCTCGTTCTCGTGATTGGCAATGCATTATTCAGGAGGTTCTAAACAAGCGGGCCTATCGGAGGCCACTCGGGCAGTGTTTAATTAGCTTTGTTACCAAACCGGTGTCTGATACAAGTCTCCCAGCAGCCGCGACGGGAGGTTTTTGGCCGGCGGTGGAGCCGCGAGGCGAAGACCCCCCATTCCATGGTACCCCCCACACAAACCCATTAAATATTTAGGACTGCACTTGGACACCAGATTGAATTGGAAACAACACATAGACACCAAAATAATTCAAACTAAAAACAAACTTCATCAACTAAAATCACTAATTAATAGGAATAAATACCTTCCATACAAAACAGCAACAATACTCTACAAAACAATAATCAGACCGACTCTTCTCTATGCCTGTCCAGTATGGATTAATGCTGCAAAAACAAACATCAACAAAATTCAAATAGTACAGAACCAATTCCTACGTACCATCACTAATGCACCCTGGTTCATATCAAATCATCAATTACATAATGAATTCAACCTCGACCTCATCATTCACCACATCACTTACCTATCCCATAGGTTCTTCTCTAATATTCACCATATTCAAACATTATCCCCATTCAACCTCTGTAAAAACCCCACTCATCCCACTCGCATCAAAAATAAATATCCATTCCATATATTTTGTAAATTATTTTCAGACCTAGAATATCTATGAGGTGCCAGCATGGTTTCCTCAACCACTGTATTAGAGTTAAGTTAGGTTAAGTGTTATAAGTTAAGCCATCTCTGCATATGTATAGTTTTATAGGAACTGATCTATGTAAAAAAAACAATCAAATAATAAAATAAATAAAAAAAAAGGCGAAGACCCGAGGTGGGAGTGGTCCACGTGCGGGAGAGGGCGAAGATAGCGTTGGAGGTGTGGGGTAGGCAGAGATAAGACGAGCTAGATTAATGTGGGGGCAGGCTGGGTTAACATGCAGTTTGTTAGGTCGTCGCCAAAGACCAGGTGACAAAGTGAGGCGTTCAGGAATGGAGTTTTGGCAAAAGCGAAAAGTGAGGTGTTGCTGATACGGAGTGGGAGGATACGATAATCAGAATTAAGTGGCGTAAAAAGAACGCTTTTAGGCGACGCTGAATGATTAGGAGCGAGACTCGGGGATTACGCACCCGGGTAATCATGAATCATCTACAGCCACCTTGAGACAGACGCAGAGAATGGTTTACAATAAAATAAAATAAATTGATGGGAGTATTTGTGTAGTGAAATGTGAAAAAAGCACCATAAAAACAACACTCAAACAGTTTTGGAGAGACGAAGAAAAGTGCAAGTATGTGGGGCTTGTAAGTATGTAAGAATTGTGGATACGGGGAATCTCCAGGTTTCACGATCAGACGTCTACTGTGGAGGACGGGGTTCAAATTCCAGCCAATCCATGCGATTTTATTTTTTTTAGACAAAGCGGTTTCACGCCGGGTTTATCTGGGATTCCCTGTTTTCCCAGCTTCTCAATCCACCATTGCTCTTGCATTCATTTCGAATCTTCATAACCACCCACCCATCGAGGTGGTTCGTTTTCTTCCAGCTGTGACCACTAGATTTAGATCAGAGGTTCCCAACGGGGTCGATATAGACCCCCTGGGGTTGATGAAATTTTGAAGGGGGTCAATAGTGATGAACGGGTAGATTGAGGGTAAATAGTAGAATATACACCGACTCCTTATCGGTATAATCAAAATTTCATTAATTACAAAAAAGATTACATTAATTACAAATTAATGTAAGCTTTTTAACTATTTATCTAACTTTTAACTTTTGTATCTAACTAACTGTTTACTGATATACAGCAACAAAATATATAATAATGAATTACAATTTCGCTCCTTTTCTTTCGTATCCGTCTTTCATCATCAGGAATTAGGAGGTATGGAAACCTCAAAAAATTAAAACTGTGGGTTGGCAACGATACTATATTGCACAAGAAACTACTCAACCCAATACGCACTGGAGAATAATATGCCCAGTTCTTAAAAGATCGTTCAACATTTTGTAACTATCAAATTTCACTGAAGATTAGAAAAACTGCTGCTCAAAAACGGAAATGTCTTTCATAATTGAAAAATTGAAACATTTACGAGAATACTGGTGTACGAATTGTTATCTTTAAGGAATTTGTGTGAATTCTTTACGTCATGACTATGAATGCTGTATATTATAGAGAAAACAGCGAGGGAACGATGAAGAAACCATTCTCTTAAAAGGGATCCGTGAAAGAAAAAGGTTGGGAACACCTGGTTTAGATCCTGGTATCATAATTAAGAATACGCAAGGAGGGAAACCAAATAATACAAAGAGTTAACGTGATCTGAGTACAATATGAGGTGGGTTTCCACCAAGCAAACTGTAACGAAAGAAGAACCCTAAAAGTGACAAATGAAATGAAATGAGAGAGGGTAAAGTGGAGCTAATAGAAATAATGCAGGGGAAAGAAGGAAGCAGCATGCACGGAAGAGATAATGAGAATGAATACTGAGTATCTTTCTTAATTTCGGACGCGCTAACTAATTAAATCATTTCCCCTCAAGTGTGGTGCATGTAATATCCCAGGTTGAGGCAGTGTTCCTTCCTAACGTAAGATCCTGCACCGGCCTGTAGACGTCGGGGTTTCTTTTCAAGGAATCTCCCCTAGCGTAGCCCCGCCCCCAGTCCTGCCAAGGTCGGACCTCCCGACTATTAATGCAACTTTTGTATTCTAAGTACAATTAAAAAAAGATGATTGAACAGCATCTACACATTCAGCATCTACACATTCAGCATCTACACATTCAGCATCTACACATTCAGCATCTACACATTCAGCATCTACACATTCAGCATCTACACATTCAGCATCTACACATTCAGCATCTACACATTCAGCATCTACACATTCAGCATCTACACATTCAGCATCTACACATTCAGCATCTACACATTCAGCATCTACAATATTCAGCATCTACACATTCAGCATCTACACATTCAGCATCTACACATTCAGCATCTACACATTCAGCATCTACACATTCAGCATCTACACATTCAGCATCTACACATTCAGCATCTACACATTCAGCATCTACACATTCAGCATCTACACATTCAGCATCTACAAATTCAGCATCTACAAATATAGTCAGACTAGAAATAATGTACAGTAGTCTCAGTTAAAGAAGGCGTGGCAAGGAACAGAGACCTGTCAAGGTTTTTCACACGGTAGACCGTCTTCGAGCTGGAGTGAACACGATCGTTTAAACCATCCAGCAGGCTTAGTATCGCTACGCCCGACGGGACTCAATAAACTTCGTAAGATCAACACCACGTTAAGATCCACCTTTTTTATCTGACACAGGAAGAGACGCATCTTCTCGCTAACTAAGCAGAGCTTAAGGCCCTCGTAAATTGCTGGTTGTATTAGGCATTAATTTACTCTCGGTGTTCCTCATTTTTTACGAGTCTTGTTTCGATACACATCGCGAATGATGGTGAAACACGAATCACAGCTGTGAGACAAGTGGAGTGAGAAACAGTCTATAAAGAACAATCTTAAGGGTAAACAGGCAAGCAGAAAACTTTGGGAAAGACAAATCCGCCAGAGTTCTCTATTGAAGTGTTTAGGTTGATAAGTGCCATTTTCTTCAGCATGAGATTTTAAATAGATCTACGTGAACAAAAAAGTACATTTCAGAAGATTCAATGGGCCGCCGACACTCCAAAGGCATCAACAAATTTCATATGAAAGACCTGCATCTATTTCCAGGAGCTCGTTCATTGAGTCTGTTCCTTCGTGATAAAAACCTGAGTACAAACACTCACGACCTTTATTTTACCAAGTTTTATTTAAACGAACAACAATAAAGCAGAACAGTTTTGGAAAAAAGATAGTACGAAACAACTAAGTCTTTAGTTCTCTTTAAGATAACTGAACAATCTCTAATAATAGTCCTCCCATAAAAAGTCAACAATATGTATTCCTCCACTTTATCATTCGCACTACTTCAATCTATGTTTAATGGGAGGTGGCCGTAGCCACCCCCTTCGCATATTTTCGTCTGAAAATGCTCGCTCCTAACAACTGAAAAGCCATATGGCTGAGCGTTGTATAATCAGCTCACTCTGTTAAATAAATAAATTTTAAAAAAACTCTAATAAGTGTATTTACAAAAGAACAACTAGGCCTCTACGATGGCACACGGACAGTGTACTAGCTTCACGTGTTGTGGTCCCGGGTTCGATTCCCGGTCGAGGCAAAAATAAAGTTGTAGCTTATCTTTAAAATCGTCTCAGTTTCTGTAGCTGTGTGACGGAAGGAATGCTCAGGCAGACGGGATTTGCTATTTACGGTGAAGGATTACATCAAATTCGCCACATGTCTCTCTTACCCTCTAAGTGCCGGAATTTAACTAGGCTCAAACATGGCAATTTCTGATCACATTAAGACTTTATGAGCCCGAGAAAAAAGCAAATTAAAAGAAATTGTCAAAAACAAATTCTGAGATGGTCATAATTCGTATCAAAAACACAATTACTTGTGCGTTTCACAAATAACTGAAAAAAAATCGAATACCTGATTAAGTTTACGATTAATGCTCTAGTGAATAGTGTTATAGCCTAAAAATGAAAAATTCAATTGCAATTAACTGAAAGTAGAAAGTATTTACATTTCATTGTTACGTCTAAATATTTGGAATGAAAAGTAATCCGTATGTACTAATGACTTTACCCTTCATAGTTAAAAGTCGAAAAATTACTGAAACGACATGAAGTACCGTACGTTTTAAGCCATGCGCACTCTGCAGACAAAGAATAATTCCCTGGATTCTGATAACTAGTGATCATAGAAATTATGGCATTAATGTTTCACTTGATCAAAAACCCACGAACTGATATTCAACTCGCTTTGGCATACTCAGATTCACTTGCAAGAAGTTAATGAGGAAACTTTAAAAGCAGTTTTATTTCTTCATAATCATACTCATCGCGAACGTAAGTAACACCCACGATCGCCGAAAATAGCTGGGCACGCTTCCCTGTAGTTATTTTTGACTCAAGTTGCAGCGAAAATAACTTGCGATATAAATTCCATTACTGTAAATGGCCTGCACTCTATTCCCAGAACTACATTACGGGGGCCGGGTCGAGCCACGCTTTATCACGAAGCGCACCATTTACTGCGTTAAAATAAACGGGTTGCTGGCAGCTTCGCGTACGGTTCACGAAAGCACGTATGAACCGATTTCTCGAAACACGGCGAGACTACGTCCCGATTTGGACCGGACTGTTCTGTTTTGGAAGGTGGAACGATCGCGGCGAGATGGTGCACTGAATTGGCCGGTATTAGTACTCTTGTCGCAATTTCGTGTCGGAATGTGACACACTCAGCGGGTCGGAGACAAATGTGCTACAGATGCCTCACGCTTTTACATGGAACGTCAGTGTAAGGTGTTTCCGATAGCAAAATGGCGAAGTAGCATTCATACGAATGGCAAACACGAAGGACATTAGCGGTCATAAATCAGGACTCCCATAAGACACGCAACTCAACACCAACGACGGAACCGTAACTCATTCTAGTCACTGAATTCGAAAACAAATGGAGAAAGAAAATAATTCATTCACCTCACGCACGGTGGAAACATTTTTGACGGTGTACTTTAACTCTAACAACACATAAATTTACTAATATTTTGGAATAACATGCAAAACTTCTCACAGGAACGTCTAGGCGCTTGGATCGGATCCAACCGGTTTTCAAGTGCAGATACCGGAATTACTTGTAGTACTTGTGTTAATGCGTCAACGATCTTAAAATTTATCCTCATTCCACATAAAAGTTACTTACAACAACCGGAACACTCATTATCTACAGGTTATCGCCGTACGTACCTGAAACAAAAGAGGTTATGTGTAAGAACATGTACAAACGTTAATCCACTAATGTAACATTCACATTTAAAAGAGAAACACAAATTCAAGAATCACACTCCATTTTCTCACAAACCATGGCTGAAAAATACCATTAACATAGAGCTATGTAATACTCAAATGGAACTCGTAATTCACATAAAAAAATGTTTGAGTAAATGAGAATGACGTTACAAGAATATTAAATCAATATCTATGAAAATGGAATAAATGAAAAAGCAATAAACATTCGAGTAGATTCTGCAACTGGCAGAAAATAGCAATGCAGACTAAAATTTGACGTTCCAAATACAGTGAACGATTGATTTTTCAAACACATACAGAAGATCCGATCTTTTATTGAGCATCCTAATCTCCATCTTACATTCGCAAAACTTCATTTCTTTACATTACTTTCTAACTTACTTTACTATCAGATAAAATATATCGTAAGTAAAAGGTTTCGGTGGTTTGTGCATTACACGAGGCAGTCTTAGCATGAACGGTAGGACTAAGTGTATACAGGCTACAGAGAAGAAACGAGTTCAACGCCGAGCTTCGAAACTTTTTGATAGAGACAAATTATTTCTCTCGCTATTTAATCACTCCTGAAAGCGTCAAGGGTGTCATATTGTAGGCAATTACATTCCTTGGCGCTCTGAAGAACACTGTGTTCCTCAAATTGACTTTACAAGGAATCAAAACGGAATGCTGAAATCGGAGAAATTTCAAAAAAACAAAATCGTGATCATTCCAATTTAAAGAATCGTTTATTAGAAGACATCAATAAATATGTAATGTACAAAACCCAACACTATTGGGCCAGGTATTTTCAATGGAAAATACAAATAAGCATCCAACTCATTCATTTCGAAGTCAAGGTAAGTAATCTTTTAGTTTTTATTTGTACCAATAATTACTGAATATACCAGTTCAAATGGTCTAACAAAATATAAATCTGGCATTTCTAGCTTAATAAAAAAACAGACTTCTTTATTTTACCTCCTCTGTTGTAATCCAGTAATTTATGCTAATAACCATTAATCTTCAAAGTTAATTTTGGCCAAATGTAATCGTAGTGTCTCTTTTCATGACAGCAAACACAAGCAGATAGGAATGGCTTGACCTTCAGTTAAAATGTTCTACCTTGACCCAATAAAAATATTGAATTCTAGTACAAACACGCGCATGGGTGCCTATTGATTCGTGGACAATAAATCGCAGTGCAGCGATTGATTCGCAATGATGTACATCATTATTTGCTCCTCTACAGTCAGCATCGACAGCAGCGGAAGTTCAAAGGAAACATTTGACGCTTCAGCGTGACGATGACTGCGAGATTGTGCGTTCGATCCCAGACGAAGATCGAAATTGAATTGAAGTGTCGAAAAACAGAGCGTTTGTGGCGCTAGTCAGTATTGAAGGAATCTTACTTATCGTTACCGGCATACGCCTTAGGGAAGAGATCACAGGAATTTTATATCTACTTGTTATGAACAGCGGTTAAGGGTCGAAAATACGATACGGCTTGGTTAAGAATTCATTCTGAAGGCTTATGCATTATCCTTTACGAACCCTAGCTAGACATTATACTTTAACCATAGGTTAGGTTCATTCTTGAGAATTCAGAATGGTTCAGTTAGTACTAAAAAAATTATTTTGCAGTTGTTCTTTAGAAGTAAAATTTGTTCTGACTTATGTGTAATTCAATGGTTGCTACACGAATTGAGAACAGTTGAATGCTAAAATGCTGTCTTGACATTGGGTACCGACAGGAGAGCGCCGCGACATTACGGAAGGATTCACATTCGAAGGATAGCTTGAGAAAAGCTATGTTTCTATCCTGAGAAATATTTGAATGCTACGAATTTCAATCACTAGTTTACGCTCGAAAGAAGCGAGATAAATTAATGTAGCAAGTGTGATACTGAACACTATTAAATACGTTTAAACACTGACCTCCAGCAGTATTCTTTAAAAATTGGTCTTGTTAATTAAAAGAACAATGTTAATTATAAAGAAGTGTTAATTATAGAAGAAAGATGACCATCGCGGTACCCATTGGCTGAGGGAAGTCAGACGAATCTTTTTTATTGGTGAAAATAACGTCTCAAACGGATCTGAAAGCGCATATATTACAAAAAATTCTGGGAGACGAAACCATTCATTCACGGAGAATTTTTTAACGATATAACGACCGATATAACGACCGATTCCGAACCCCCAGGAGCAATACAGAATTTCGCACTACCTTAGTGCCTACGGGAATACTGAAATGGCGAGAGCAGTTGTGAATTGAAATGGACTTCAAGTACTGCTATAGAAATTACATAAATTAGGCAACATGTCTAGAAATATTATTTCAATAAAATATCTTAGATTTTAACCTTCGACACTCAGAAACACAGCCACACAAAGCAGGGCCACGCAAAGCAGGGCCACCCCCAAGACAAGGAAGATGACAGCAGAGGAACGAATACAGGAGCCAAAAATGAAGGAAGAGCGGAGACGACCAAAAGGCAGACGAAAAGAAGCAACCCAAGCCGGAGCAGCCTTGCTGCACACGAGTGACCCGAAGCCACTGCCCACCTCGCCGCATCGGGGTTCGCAGCCGCGACGGCCGCCACCGCGGCGGCTACCGCCGGCGGTCCCTCCACCACCACCACCGCCGCCGCCGCCGCCGCCGCCGCCTTCGTGGCCGCCGCGGGCGCGCGCCGGGCAGCCCAAATAAGGCGATAGGCGAGCGGCGGCGCCTTTCACGAGCAGGTGCCGCGCTCGAGCCCCGCGCGCACCCCGCGCCGCCGCCGCCGCCGCCGCTCACCCGTCGCGACGCCCGCCGGCCCGCCCGCCTGCACGAGCCTCACCGACACATGCGCTCCCGACTAGGGATTTATGAAGTGCGCGGGTAAAGGCTGGACGCCCTCTCTCGGGCATCGGATTACACTCCTGCGGATCCCTTAGGGGCTTAACGCAGTTCGGTGTAATTGAACGGTGTAAGTAATATTCACGTAACGAACTAGGGATGTGCTGAGAATTCCAAGCATTGTGCCTGACTTATGTGCTGTTCAAGATTTACGAAGTTGGCAGGTAATGGTTGGGAGTCTTTCTCGGGCATCAGATTCCACTCCTGCGGACCCCTCAGGGGCTTAACGCAGTTCGATGTAAGTGTACGGTGTACGTAATATTCACGTAACGTTCTAGGGATGTGCTGAGAATTCCCAGCATTGTGCCCGACATATGTGCTGTTAATGATTTACGAAGTTGGCAGGTAATGGTTGGGAGTCAGATCGGGCATCAGATTCCACTGCCGGCCTGCCCGCCTGCACGAGCCTCACCGACACATGCGCTCCCGACTAGGGATTTATGTAGTGCGCGGGTAAAGGCTGGACGCCCTCTCTCGGGCATCGGATTACACTCCTGAGGATCCCTTAGGGGCTTAACGCAGTTAGATGTAAGTGTACGGTGCAAGTAATTTTCTCGTAACGCAGTAGGCATGTGCTGAGAATTCCCAGCATTGTGCCCGATATATGTGCTGTTAAAGATTTACGAAGTTGGCAGGTAATGGTTGGGAGTCTTTCTCGGGCATCAGATTCCACTCCTGCGGACCCCTAGGGGCTTAACACAGTTCGATGTAAGTGTACGGTGTAAGTAATTTTCACGTAACGCAGTAGGCATGTGCTAAGAATTCCCAGCTCGACTTATGTGCAGTTAAAGATTTACTAAGTTGGCAGGTAATGGTTGGGAGTCTTTCTCGGGCATCAGATTCCACTCCTGCAGACCCCTCTGGGACATAACGCAGTTCGATGTAAGTGTACGGTGTACGTAATATTCACGTAACGCTCTAGGGATGTGCTGAGAATTCCCAGCATTGTGCCAGACTTATGTGCTGTTCAAGATTTACGAAGTTGACAGGTAATGGTTGGGCGCCTTTCTCGGGCACCAAATTTCACTCCTGCGGACCCCTCTGGAGACCAAGGCAGTTTGGTGTAGGTGTGCGATGCACGTTCAAATAATGCAGGAAAGTCGCCGACTTATGCGCTCCGGCCACGGGATTTATGAAGTGCGCAGGTAAAGGCTGGGCGCCTCTGTTGGGCATCAGATTACACTCCTGCGGACTCAATTGGGACCTAACGCAGCTCGGTGTAAGTGTTCAAATAATGCAAGCAAATAATATTCACGTAACGCTCTAGGGATGTGATGAGTATTGTGCACCTGCCTGCGCCCCTATCTGGGGAATTACAAAGTGCAAGGGACTTCGGCATTAACTTAGGTTGTCATTAACTTAACAAGGAACGAGAAGGGAGATTTCTCACATGCTTTTTTTAGTTCTTTCTATACGTCTGTTGGGCCACGTTCTCCTTTTTTTACTACCTTTTCATTCATTTCGATTCTTCCAGTTTTCGAGCAGCAAGCAAGTACGCGATGTCAAGTGCTCTTCGGTGTGAAGGTACAAATGCATTGTATGTTACAATAACATTCCGCTAAAGCACTAAGGATATGCTGTGTTTTCTCAGCTGCCGAACCAGACATATGCGCTCTCGCCTGAGGATTTATGATGGGAGGAGATAAAGGCCGGGCGCATCTCTTCGACATCACATTACACTCCTGCGAAGCCACTTGGGACCTCATTCCGCTCAGTGCAAGTGAGAAATGTGTGTTCAAATAATGTAATAGAGTTCCAGTAATATTCACGTAACGCTCTAAGGGATGCGACTACTATTCTGGACCTGTCTGCGTTCCCTCCTGCGGTTTCATGAACGGTGCAGGTAAAGGCTATGTTCCACTCTTGGGCATACGATTACACACTCATGCGGACCGCATTGAGGTCTAAAGCAGCAGTGTGCAATGTGCCAAATAATACAAGCAAGGTTGGGCAAAATACTTTCAATTTAGTATTTAAATACTTCGCCAAAATACATCGTAAAAAAGTATTTAAATATATACTTGTGTTTAAATATAAACTGTCGCAAATAATAATAATAATCATTATTATTTGCAACAATTTATTGAAATGGTCAATTACAATAAATTACTAATTGACAGTCATAAATGTCAGAAGAATAACTTATAAGCCTTACTCAAATAAGTGGAATTTCCTTTTAAAGCCACAAGTTTTTTAAACTAATCATCAGGCCTATTTGGCGAATGTATTAAACCCGCACAGGAAATCTGTCGTTCAACTGACGTCGATGCAAAATAAACTGCAATATTAAGTAGTGTTAATAAATGCATTTTTTTGTTGTCGGATAATTGTCCAGCATTTTTAATGATTAAGATTTATCATCTACAAATGAAGAGAATTCAAATTGAACAATTGAAAGAGGCATTTATTTTTGTTTCAATGAGGTTCATTCACTAGCAGAATCAAACAAAAAGAAACTATCCTCGTAATCTCCATCTGTATTTGAAGTATTGTAAGTTTTTGCTTTTTTTAAATACACCTATTTTTATTTAAATACATCTCTAAAATACATGTCCAAAAAACTCAAAAATACAGTTATTCAAATACAAAATGTATTTAAAATACGTATTTTAAATACAAGTATTTAAATGCTGCCCAACCCTGAATGCATGCTGTACGACTTATGAAGTGCAAGAGAAGAGCCCTTTCCCACACACTTCTTATTCTTTCAACGCGACCTCGAATTTTTTCCAATTTTTCCAGACTTCTGAGACTTCGAGCATCGTGCAAGAACGCGAGATAAAATGCTGTTCAGAATGAAGGTACAAATGCAATGTGTGTTACAATCATATTCCGGTAAAGCACTAGGGATGTGCTGTCACCAACCGGGCAGACATATGCGCTGCCGTCTGGAGATTAATGAAGCGTGTTGAAAGGGGCGGGGCTTCTCTCGTGGACTAATTACACTGATGCGGATTCCTAGCCAGACCTCTTCGGGCCTTGTAATGTTCGGTGTAAGGGTAAATCTTCAATTTACGTAAAAATAATGATTATTGTATTAACGAGGCGTTTTCGGGGATTTATCCAATACGAATAAAAATAGTTGTAAATGACAAATCATTAGAACAGGGTTCTCATTTTCAGTATTTGAGCTTTGACACACCTTTGAAGAAGACCAAGACATTAAGAAAAAGATGAATAAATATCAACAAATATGTGGCACAATTACAAGAACTCTAAAAACAAGAACATGAAAAGAAACTCAATTAAAATTTTACAAGGTTATGGCAGTCCCTACTTCACTATAAGGAGCGGAGTCCTGGACGCTCAGGAACAAGGATCTTTAACGGTTAGAAATGCCCGAAATGAAACTTCTTAGATCGGTTAAAGGCTGAACCAAAAAAGACAAAAATAGAAATGAAGCAATCAGGAATGGTCTAGGGATGCAATCAATAACTGAAAAGGCTTTCCACCATAAAGAAAAATGGAAAATAGCATGTCCTTCGTATGCCACCAAAAAGGATTCCAAAACAAGCAATGTAATACAATCCAAATTGCAAAAGAAGTGTGGGAAGACCGAGGAAGAGATGAGATCAGAACAGTCCTCAGGCACGACACAAGAAGTATTATCGTGTCACTCTAAGCATTGCCAAATTTTTGCATAGCCTAAGCCTCGCCAACATATGCGCTTTCGGTGGAACGCAATCTTTTCCACGGGCTTCTTCTTTCGTCACGACCTCCGTTGGACCACACCATGCCCCTTTCTCTTCTTTTTCAAGAACATTCTCATCTTTCTTTTATTCTACCAAGCGTCCTGCTTCAAACACCGAACTTCGAGCATCGTGCTGTTTATTCATGTAAAGAATCATATATTCTTCACAGTTTAATTCTCCGCTTACGGCGTCCCGGCTGGGCCTCGGCAGCTAGCGTGTTAAAACAATGACTGTTATGTTCTTGTTACTCTCTAGGTCTTAGTTGAGAATTCACATTGCATATGCCAAGCCGACTTACGCGCTCCTGCCATGGGATTTATCAAGTACAGTGGCTTGGGTGTGGTTCATGTCACGGGATTAAGATTACATTGCATTGTACTTCTCTGTCGGTATCGGTTGCGCGGAATCAAGCAGCGTGCAAGCAAAGAAGGTCGAATGCTGATCGTTGTGCAGTAGACGCAATGTGTCTCAAAACTTCAGGTAACGGTCTACAGATGAGCAGAATAATAGAATCTGCCTGCCTGATTGTCGTCGAAATAAGGGCTCCCGCATTGGAATTTATGAAGTAGAGTGGCACGTGCAGTGTTGCTCTCACAGTCCTTTCTTTACCATTATTATCATCATCATTCATTACATTTTTCAGTCACAGCCGCTCTAGGTTTCTTGACAGCCGAGCCATAGCTTGGGGCTTTCTATTCTCTCAGATCCTCTTCACATTCTCTTTACTCTCCTTTTCTTTTACTGAGAACGCCATTGTCATTTCGCCTGGGCATCTCCTTGCGTGCTTCCACATCCTTGACCTGTATCGGTTTCTTTCGACTGACATGTGGATTGAGGCGTTTGCCAGCGAGCTGTTTTGTCCCTTCCATCTTGATTCTCATCTCAACACTGATCTTCCCAAGTTCAATTGATTGATTTTTCGTGTTTCCGGGCGCGTAAACTGCTTTGGTCATTAGTCCCGTAAGTGTAGTGCATTTTTTCTATCTTGGGAGATGGCGGTGATCTTCCCCCGCTGGATGGTGAGATCCGGCGCCCACCTATCGTCGGCTAGTGGGATTTCCCCCTAACCAGGACTCTCCCACAAGCGGGGCACCGCCCCAGCCGGGACAAGCTCTATGCTCCCGACCGGTCTCCCGGAATCTGTAGTAGTGTAGTGCATGTTAGTGTGTGTGTGCAAGGGATAGGTCAAGGAAGAGGAAGGACAGATTGCGCCTGGTCCGTGGCCCGTTTGGTAGGGTACTGCTCCGGCATTCGCCTGGTGTTGATCGAAGAAACCACGGAAAACTACTGATAAGTACAGCCGGCAGCTAGAATTCTCCTCCAGACAGCGACTGAATTCGACCTAGCTGAAAAGCTAGTGTCGAAAATCCTGCCGCCGTCAGGACTCCCGGTCAGAGGCGCTGCAGTGGCATCAGTTGATGCACTGAGCTACCACTCCCGGTCCCAAGTTCAACAATCCACACGGTTCTCACGACGTTTTTACGCTATTTAAACTCTTCTTCGAAGGCACCTTAAGTGCACGAGCGTTATGTCGTGTGCGTTTGTTTCGCGTACTCTTCAGCTGACCTCGAATGTTGCGCGGACTTGCAGCGGCGTTCAAGCATGCGGGGCGAATGTGATCCGTGAAAGGCATGGATGGCGTTGGTTTCTCTCACCACCACACATCCCGTAATCCACCTCTTATCACCATAGATTCCTCATGACCACCTCTGTCATCATTCGCACAGTGGAATTTGAAGACGAGACACCAACACCTTCACGCCAATGTTAAATGGCGTTCTCTCTCACAATTTGAATGCTCAAACAATTATTTTATATATATTAACTTCAACTAATGGCTTAGGTATGTATCATGAATACTTATTAATTCATTAAAATAGTACGTACAGGGATAATACAATTAAAATAATTTTTAAATTATCTTTTAAAGCTACAAACTTTAAAATTGATATGTATCTCAATCTGGCGCTCTTATCTACTGATGGCAATTGGCGTATTCTCATGTTGAAAGTCGATGTCGTAACACCACCTACGATATTCTAGTGTATTCATGACTATTTCACCAATTTCCTGCAACAATGCTCTATGACGATATATCCGGGTAACTACATTGTGCATGCGGCTCGTCACTGGGTGTGAGAAGTTGAATGAATTTGAAGTAGCCTGTGTCTTCCTCTGTGGTGGGTTATCAGTGCTGAAACGCCGTTTAGTCCACGCACTCGATCAATACGTCAATCTATACCAACACACTCTAGTCAATCTGAATAATAGAAGTTGTTTAGAATTATCAATATTCTACCACAATATACGTTACAATATTTTACCACACATACAACGTATGTGATAACTCTGGCGAAGTTTTTCATGTATTTAACATGGTCAATCTTTTTTAATTAATAACCAACCGAGTTAAAATAATAGACAATAAAAGTGTTGCTTTCCTCTTCATGGTATAGGTTACACCCACCTGTTCGTGTCACTTCGGTGTTACTTTATCGTCCTATTGTTTTCTTGGTGTCTAACTATTTATACGTCTTAAATGCAACTTAAATTACGCTTCAATGTTTTTTCCATCTACAATCTTAAACATCCTAGATTTGTGCACCCTAAACAACTCAACACGCCCCTCTAATTGGTAATGTCACATACTAGTGTCGTCCGGATTCTTTCAAGACTTTCCAGCAACAACATGCTGTCCACGACGATGGAGATATCCGGGAAACCACAAAGCGCATTGGCCGTTTCTTAAACTCGCCGCCGGCATCGAGCTGCAAATTACCCGAGCTCAAACGCCCTTTACTCCGCGATTCTAATTATTAATCTTATGCCACAATATTGATTACTTTGAATATGATAAAGCTGGTGAACTTTTTCTTATATTAAACATGCTTAATCATTTTAATTAACAACCAACTCACTTGAAATAATAGTCAATAAATGTTTTGCTTTTCATTTCATGGTATAGGTGACACCCACCTGTTCATCTCCCCTCGGTGCCACTTCATCATCCTATTGCTTTCTTTGTGTCTCCAACTCTATTAATAAAACGTCTTAAAAGCAACTCAAATTACGCTTCTAATTTTTTTCCGTCTACAATACCCAATCCAAACACTCCATATTACTCAACGCGCCCCTCTAATTGGTAATACCACATTCTACTGTCGTCCGGTTGTTCTAGCAACATCGGGCTGTCCACGACGATAGAGATATCCCGGAAACTGCATCAGGCATCGACCATTTCTTAAACCCGCCGCCGGCACTGAGCTGCAGGTTACCCGAGCTCAAACACACTTTACTCCGTGATTTTAATGATCAATATTAGATAATATTTATTCATAAATTCTATTTACATAGCTAACTTATGGCCTAGCTTACAAACTAGATACTTACAAACTAATCTGTACACTATTTACATTATTTACACTGGTCAAAGTATACAAATACACTTATAAACACAATCCATGAAATCATTTAAACACTATTTACACTATACATGCTTGTAGGCACTTCATTTAAACCGTATTGTCTTTGTTTAGGCTCGCCTGTACTCGACTGGAATGAGTGTGGCGAAAATAGCAGGCAGCGCTCCCTGCTATAGCCCAATGCGCTCACGTAGCACTCGCATCTTTTCGCCAGCGGTAAATTTACGGAGCAGCGCTGCACTTGACTCACACCACTCGCCCAGAGCCATAATATTGATTATGAACATAATAACTTTAGTGAACTTTTTCGCGTATTCAACAAGGTCAATCATTTTTAATTAACAAACAACTCTCTTACATAACAGACAATAGAATTCTTGCTTTTCACTTTGTAGAATAGCTGATTACGTCCACCTGATTACGTCACCTCGGTGCCACTTCATCTTCATGTCATTGTTTTCTTTCTATCTAACACTATTAATAAAACTTCGATGCAACTCAAATTACGCTTCAATATTTTTTTCCATCTGCCATCTTAAACATCCGAGATTTGCGCACCCTAAACATCTCAACGCGCATTCTAGTGTCATCCGGATTCTTTCAAGACCTTCCAGCGACATCGGGCTGTCCACGACGATAGAGATATCCGGGAAACTGCACCGCGCATCGGCCGTTTCTTAAACTCGCCGCCGGCACCGAGTTGCAGGTTAGCCGAGCTCAAACGGCGTTTACTCCGCGAGGAATTTGCGGTGCGGGAAAAAACGACGCGCGCAGAAGCAGAGAAGCGGCAGCAGCAGGTTTTTCTCCGGTGGCGTCGGCGGCGTCTCCAGTTTCCCCCGATCCGCTCCATTCCGCGGCCTGTTCCATCAGCATTCATCACGTGAGACCGACCCCTCCTGCATTCCCCGACTAAGCGACTGCACCTCGCTCTTCTATCTACTCCGGGCGAAATTCCGATGAAAGTAGTTACTCCTACGATCATTAATGGAACATTGATATAATTTGTGTATTATTAGGGTTTGGGAGGACAGATTTTGTATAGGGCAAGGAAGAGGAAGGACAGATCGCGCGCGGTCCGTGGCCCGTTTGGTAGGGTACTGCTTCGGCATTCGCCTGGTGTTGATCGGAGACACCACGGGAAACTACCGATCAGAGCAGCCGGCCGCTAGAAATCTCCTCCAGAAAGCAACCGAATTCGACCTAGCTGGAAAACTAGTGTCGAAAATCCTGCCACCGTCAGGACTCGATCCTAGGACCTCCCGTCAGAGGCGCTGCAGTGACATCAGTTGATGAACTGAGCTACCGCTTCCGGTTAGGGTTTGGGGAGTGTCGTGTATTTTTATGACTACTTCACTCATGGGCAGGGTGTCCAATGGAAAGGATGAATTATTCAAAACTTACCCAATTTCTTCCTTCTATCAGGAAGAAATAATGATATGTTCCCGGCAGTGTCACCTAAGTGACTGGAGGCGGAGGTAGGACCTTGCTCTTCTATCTGCTCCGGGTAAAATTCTGATCACAGTAGCTACTTTTGCGTCCCCTTAATCGCACATCGACCTAATTTATGTGGACGTGGTAGGATATGTGTAGGATTTGATTGGCTTTGTGTGGCATTTAACTAGGGTTTGGATGTGTCACGCATTTTTATGACTATTCAGCCCACTTGCTGGGTGTCCAATGGTAAGGAAAAAATATTCCAAACGATTATCCGACTTTGTCGGCTAGCTGTGTTCCCCAAGCCTGAGCCTGGTTTAATTCCCAGGCTTGGGAGGTAAGAGATATGAGGCGCACCTGACATATTCCCTTCACCACACTAGGAACGGCTGAGCTTTTCTTCGTCCCACAGCTTCAGAAACGATTTAAAAGAAAAGCTACAACGCTTTTCGCCTCGACCGGGAATCGAAGCCCGCGCTAGCACCGAGCTACACCACGGGAAGCTAGTACGCTGCCCATTAGCCACTCTAAAGACCCATTAATCGTACATTGATGTAATTCATGTATTATTAGAGTATTATTAGATTATTTATGTATTGAAAGTGTCGTAATGTTTTATGACTATTTCACACAAGTGCTGAGTGTCCAATGGTGAGGAAGAATTGATTGAAACTTCACCCAATATCAGTTTTCTATCAGGAAGAAATTATCAAATGTTCCCGTCAGGGTCGTATTCTACGTTACATGTAACCTAAGCCACCGGGGGCGAAGGGACGAACTCGCTCTTCTATCTACTCCGGGTGAAATTCCGATCAAAATAGCTACTCCTCCGATCATTAATCGAACATTGATATAATTCGTGTGTTATTATTAGGGCTTGGAAGTGTCGTGTATTTTATGACCGTTTCACTCATACGTTGGGAGGGATGAATTATTCCAAGCTTATCCAATTTTAGCTTTCTATCAGGAAGAAATAATCAAACGTTCTCGTCAGTATATTTCACTTTATATGTCACTTGGTTTTATTTCGTTAGTTAAGGAATGTAAATATGTATCCCTGTAAATGGGTAAATTGCATTATTCTACAAAAGAAAACTAACACAATTAGTATTAAAAGCCAATTGAAATGTTTCGGTAAAATTTCACGTCAAAACTAATTCAATTTCCAAAGATGGTGGTAGATTATGTGGGGAGTATTTTATGGGGGAGTTTATGGGGGGAGAGGAAGCATTTTGAAAGAGTGACAGATCTGCTATGGATTAAATTACGAGCTTTCATCACAAACCCCGAGACGTCAAAACATATTCAGTTGACTGGGATAAATGTGAACGTGTTTTTATAATTAATAATAATTTAATAAGTATTTTTTCTTTAATGTTATCTCTTATCGCGTCTTGGCTTATAGTCTGTATCTTAATTGTCCTTTATTCTATTTAAAATCTTCCTCCGCGCTCGTTAACGCGATAGTAAATTATAAGCTTTGTACTCGCGAATTCTTTGTTATTTTTGTAACTAATGTTAAGTAATTTATTTCATGCTCGAAGCTAAGGTTACGCTGTAGGAACTGCCCATTCACAGATACATACGTCAGCAAAACAACATTCGCGAAACCTGGCCGAGTGTAAGAACTCCATTGTTTACTAAGGATTCTTTTCAACCCAGCAAGTCAAGCTAATAACTGGGATCCGCCAATTCCAGCCATGACAATCACACCCTTATTCCTTCGCACAATCACCTTGTCTCAATCACCCAAGCGTGCATTCATCTGCCTGCGGTTTACAAGCGTCCAATAGGTCTCCAATAAAAACAGTGGCACGGAGTCTCGAACCCTGCCTCATCTGTATGCGAGTCACGTCGTACAAGCAGCCTCTTACGGCGATTCATCATCGCTTGTGTCTCTGTTACACAGGGGTGTCAAGGATATGACGAGGGTTATCCTGTTTAGTAGCACGCGCTGAAATATCAGCCGTCACAACTTAGCGTGTCGCTGAATAATGTATGACGAATTTCAGACACTCTTTGCGATGAACTTGCACGAACTGGAGAAGGAAATGCGATGGAAACGAGAATGAAGTAGCAGGTACCAAAAAATGTCATTAAACATTTATACGCTGTAGACTTTTTTTATACAAGAAAACTGTCACGATAGTAATATATCTTTGTGAAATAATATTTACAGACAGTGTACACTTCTTGAGGAAAGTCTAATCTCTATAATAAGCTTCAGAAATTGTAGCTGTAAACATCATTTGAAAACTATACTTGCATACTACCATTTAAGTTGCACAGAAGATACTCATACAACAATAAATTATCTTCGCTTCCTCACTAGAAGTCATGAACTCCATTTTCTACAAATTTGAAGTTAGTGAAAAGAGCCTTCAATACTCATGTTACAAATATTGTGCTTGAAGTGGTCACTACTGACCCTCTGGACAGTATTGGTTACCTTACTACGTACTAGTTAAAATTTTATGGACAAAAGTAAAATTTCGTGGCCTTATGACATTTTCAAAAGTAGAAACAAGTGTTTAAAAAGGGAATCATTTTCATGGTATTTCTTGTTAGGTGTTGGGCTTTGAGCCTTTGCTCGGCCCACTGCAGAAAGGAACGCAATATTTAAGGCGCTCGTGGCACAGAGCGAAGCCGCTTGTCTTTCACCAACGAGGTCCGGGTTCTATTCCCAGACTATCTCACGTGAAATTTGTTCCAACAAAACGAGTCTATCCGCTTCACTGGGACTAGTCCAACCCCTGTGAAGTGTTGGACTAGCCCCGGTATAAACCGTAACCTTATCCTAATTCCTTCTCCAATCTGGCCGCTGGGTAATGACGTAAGTGAAGTGTAAGAGGCGCGTATGCGCAGACCCTACCAGTTGGTGCTCTTCACAATTGACTGTGACTGTGATTAATAGAGGATTACTCCCTAAAGCGCTCAATGTCCGACAAGGGGGTTAAGAGAGACCTTCGGTTAATAACGACGCAACAAATTAAAAAAAGCGCAGTGAACTTACTATATGGGCTTTGCCGCCACTCCATTTGGGGGGGGGGCATAATGAGAAAACTGTTTTAGGGAAATGGGCTCTTCTTACGATAAGAGAAATACTTAGCGGAAAGGGCTCTAACAATTAGTTATCGAATGATTATGTTTAGTCTTCTAACAAGTTATTATTTGTTTAAGATTTATTATTCTTTATTTGTAGCTTAAACCCGCAACACTGGATTGCTCGTCTACCAAAATTTGAAGTTCTCTTTAGGGTTCTAGTTATACTCAATAACGATACCAACTCAAAGTTTAAAAAAAAGTCAGAAGCGTTTATTGAAAAGTTAAAAGATGAAACAAACTATTGCAACAATATAATATATTGAAACTACAATATTCAAATCTGATTTACATTTGTATTGTTTCCTTCCATTTTTACATTTCGTACGAGCAATTTAAAGCTATTAATAATTTAATAGCATTTTACTCGCATACAATTTAAGGCCAATAATAATAACCTCTCTCTCACGTACTCACAAACAAATTATTTATCAAAATATTATAATCATATATACCACATTCAGTGTAATATGTCATTCATTCGAAATTTCAAATGTAATTTGCCTTGCAATTGTACAAATAATGCATAGTCCTCAACGAAACATCCCATCCGTACAAACAAATGTAGTACAGAAGATCTAATTTATTCCCTTAACATCCCACATGTGTGTTTTCAGGTGAATGAGCACAGCTGAATGTGTTTACAACGTGTGAGTGATGTTTACAAATTGTCGCAATAGTTCTTGCATTGAGTACACGTAACCGAACATTCAACTCCACCTTGGACCAACTGAAACCAAACTGAACCCAACCCAACCCAACCCAACTGAACTGAACTTAACTGAAGTATATTGAAATCGGCATTTAGACGTTTAAAGTGATGAAATAAAAATATTTTAATACCCAATTTCAACTGATAAAATAAACACACCATATAGAAGAGATTTTTTAAAAAAAATTAATAACGAAAGATCAAGACCACATTTACTCCACCATAAATTTACCATTTACTCTACAACAGTTTGAGAATTCGTCTGACGTTCCTAATGCTGAATCCACTAATATTGCCGCTCGCATACCATAGCCTCGTCAGCTTACGGCAGTCTGAACTATTCTATTCGCCACAGCAATCTATGATTATGGTCATCTGATAAAATGGAGCAGGGAAGGAATTTGAGGCAGAGAATATATTTCATTTGAATCTTCGAGTATCTGCGACTAATTAACCCGACTTTCTGCATCCTTCGACTTTATATCACAATTCATTTGTCTGTACCTCTCTTTTTCAAACATTATGTTCTCACCAATTCTTTTTGTCTGCTGGTGAAATTTTTTTATTAAATTTTTTTTTTCATGCGTAGCCAATTCTGTCACTCACAGTATTTCCAGCTACTATCATTCTGATTGTTGCAACCTCATTTCCGTCCTTTCAATTGGGTATTTTACTCATCACAAACATACGAAACACCGGCCCGTCCGCTGGCCCGACTCGTCCATCCCTTCTTCATAACAATGCCGGGGCCTGATGAATTGCGGTTAGCAACATTTCTAGAAACAAAACGTTTGGGAGGTAATCAAATCTTAGGGGATATTTCACAATCGCAAATCCTTCAAGTTTTTTCTCGGCCACTCAAAAGTCCTCGTGGAAGATCTGGAAGTAATGGCTTTAGAGGTTCACAAGTTGTTGTTCTTTTTTTGAGAAACATACACACAAACATATTTTATTGAAGATCTATAAAACGGAGGTAAAAACTTCATAGCGATTACTAGGCATCGGATGTTTAGGCACTAAAAAATCGTCTTTTAGGCGCCTAAAAAGGCGCTGAAAAAGTCAAGAATAAGGAGAAAAAAGGCACTGTCATAAGAGTCATATACAATAAAATGGAAAAATTGTATTTTTTTTGTCTATATTATTTTGTAAACTTAAATGCACAAAACCAGTTCGTATATTTTAATGTAAAACTAGATTTACACATTTACAACTCTTTTTCATTTTATTCTTAATAGTTTCCATTAACCAGTAATATTTACATATTACCAGTAACTTTTCAAGGATCACAATTTCAAATTTGCGACGACTGGGAGACAAAATCAGTTTGAATGCGGAGAAGGATATCTGAACGATGTGACTGGCATATATTTTAGCAATCGATCACTAACACCACTGAAACCTTCTGGGAATTTATCTTTATTTCCACTTAAAATTTCGGTTCTCTCAGTGTATCGTCCATGTTCTCAGATCATGGCTGATATTTATGAAATAGGGAAATGGAGAAAAATCAGTTGGTATACTTTCGGGAATTCACTCGTAATTTTAAATTTGAAGACGTGAATCGATTTCATAATGAATGGTGACGTTGGACCATCACCGATTTTCCGAAATCTTAGCATTGTATATAAATATAATAAATAACCGGCAAAAAAGACCTAAAAAAAGGTATTTACGCAAAAAATAGGCATTTATGCTAAAATAAGCAAAAATAAGCATTATAAAACTTCGTCATATGTCATCATTTGTCATGTTTCGTGGACATATTATCAGCCTTTGAATAAGTTCACTAGAAAAAAATAGGCATTTCCCTAAACATCCGATGTCTAGATATGAACATGATATCAAGACGTGTCATCGCCTGTCCGTAAATGTTAATTTTTTGAGATTTCTTTTATTTGTCTTGTAGATGGTGCCATGTGCGTAGAAATGCGCGGCAACAGCGCGTCGACCTGTCAGAGTAGCTTCTACGCTGCCGGTACTGTAGGCGTCGACCACCACCGACGACAAAAGCGTGGTGGCCACCCCTGCTCAAGCCATTCACCACGAAGCAGACGGCGGGAGAGCGTACTTGCTACAGATACTACGTCATTTCGCGGGCCGGCCGGCGCGTCGGAACAGCGGCGCTGCAGCGGCGGTGGCGGCGGCAACTGGTTCCCGAAGCGGAGTTGCCTCTCGGCTCGGCTCGTGTGACGCGGGTTGGACGGTTCTCGCGCCAATTTTTTTTTTCTTTGCCCGCGCAGGCGCACGGGCGTGACATTCCGGTACGCGCAAAGGAGCGTCACGCGTGCCGCACGGTTCGGCCGGCGAAGCGCGCGCACGCCATCAACGATAATGATACCGAATCGTGTCACTCGCGGACGCCGGCGTGTACTCGTGGATCGCCCAACAGACGCAAGAAATAAAATAAAACGCGACGAACGAAAGAAATAAGAAGGGCAGAAACTAACTGCAGGAGTTGCGCGACCGGACGGGTGTGAGTGAGTATTTACTGCCGGCGTGCCATCTACTCAGGTCATTAGTCCCGCAAGAGTAGTGCATATTACATCCCGGAAGGACGCGGTGTTGTTCTTCCGCTTTAACAAGAGGTCCGGAGCCGACCGACAAATCGACTTACGGGACGTACTCCCTCTTGGTATCTCCGCCAATGGGGCACCGCTACAAGCCGGCAATCCCTCTGGCTGGGAGGTGCTAGGTTCGAGTCCGATAGTGGTAGGATTTTAGACCCTTGTTACACAGCTGGGTCGAATTCATTCGCTGTAACACACATGCAGGGAGACCTGTCGGGAGCTTAGAGCTGCCCGGTGGTGGAGCGGTGCCCTGGTGATGGGAGATACCTGAGTTGGGCGACAGATAGGTCGGCGCCGGGTATCACCATCCTGCAGGGAAACATCACCGTCACCTTCAGTGGAAAACATGTACTGCACTTAAGGGACAAATGGCCTTTACAGTTGACGCGCCCGAGTCACTAATCAGTCTACTGCCGGGGTAAGCTTTAACCTCCAGTGTGGTTTCACAGCACGTGTGGCTGTGTAGTACATGCAAGTGTAAATGTTTATAGGGGGAGTAGAGGGGACAAGGATGAAGAAGAAAAGATTACAGATGGTCAGCACCTCTTTTGTCAGAATTCTACTTCGGCAATCGCCTTCCTCCACTCAGGAGAGCATTTTACTGTGGTTTGGGAACATTTATTTATTTAGTCAAAACAGTAAAAAAAACTATGTTACATATGGGGGAGAATATCATCTGCGCACGCTTTCTTGAGTTTCAGAACCCCTTCCCAACAATTTAACTATTAATAGTTGAAAGATGAAAAAATAATAGTAATAATAATAATAACAATAATAATAATTTTTAAAAAGCGAGAGATTAACATTTTA
This sequence comes from Teleogryllus occipitalis, assembly GCA_011170035.1. NCBI lineage: Eukaryota > Metazoa > Arthropoda > Insecta > Orthoptera > Gryllidae > Teleogryllus > Teleogryllus occipitalis. The sequence continues at coordinate 74,784 of BLKR01005494.1, forward strand.
AAAACATTTTCGTTTTCCGAGTTTCGTTTCGGAGAAAAATTACTTGTAAAGGTAAACGAACTAAAGATTTGATTTTTCTGTATTGCTAACAAAATAGAAACTTACCATAAGTTCTACTACCACTAAAACCAAAAGGAAAGAGCAAAAGGAGGCTGGAAATGCTGGATTGCCCACCATACGTGGGTAGCTTTTGAAAATACTCCGACTTCGGAGGTTTGCGAGTACATTTTTAATTTTATTTAGCAGCTGAAGCAAATTTGGTATTTCTGCCAAATTACAATTCAGTATACGTTGCCTGTAACATATTTGATGAGTTTTGTCACTCTGGATTTTGAGTAGCACCTTTGATATTTGATACTTTGACTTTTAGCACTTTGTCACTTTAACATTTAAGTATCATTCTATCAATCTTTCATTCTATTTTCTTATCACTCAATGTAGTTCTTCACACGTAATGACTTGTCTTTTACTGCTTTCACTTTTTACACTCTTTCACTTAATTGTCTTCACTTCAGCCCAGATCTGCTTAGGTGTTGGTCACACTATGCCAGTTGATTTCGACTTTTTGCAGGCAACACCTGGTATTGAGCAACACAAGACAGAATGTCCTGTATAATGAGGGGACATTCAAAAAGGTGTAAGTATTAAGGTATTTGGATTAAGCTAGCTTAGGAAGAGACGCTAGCATTTGATACGGTCAATATGTCTAGCTTGGCTCGCGCATTTTCAAGTCAGCTTCGAGGCTCCTGCCTGCGGCCTCCACAATTAGCATAAAACATATTTTAAATAATAAATATTATTCCATCGCTGTTTATTGTCACAAGAGAACACGTACAATACCTTTCATCACGATACAGCCGCCACTACGATACGGCACTTCATCTGGATCAACGATCTGGATCCATTCACCATGTACCAACAAAACCGGTCACGATTTGCTTCGCATCGTTTCTTTCGCATAATTTCACAACTGAATGGGAGGTGAGATTGGTCATTCGTTCAATCCTTCCTTCTGATCTGTTATCCGCGAAATTCAAAGTTGCTTCAATTTATCATGCAGATAGCTACACAAGCAAGCGATTCAAGTATTAGTACATTACTACTATTGGTATTATTGTCATCCTACATAAAAGTGCATTCTGCACATTTTATTTTTATTTATTTATTTATTTATTTATTTATTTATTTATTCATTTATTTATTTAGTCAAAACAGTCAAAAACTGTATGTGGCGTATGTGTATTTTATCAGGACTGGATAATTTCTTATTTTAGAATATTCAGAGAAAATCATATACGTTACAAAAAAATCTTTCGAAATGTCTACATTTCACGGTGCTATACAAAACCAAGAAATTCCACGGAGAAAATTTTTCACAAACACGAAAAAAAAAAATCCCTACCACGAAATATTTGTAAACTCAGTATTTTAAGAATCGCATCAATTCCACGTTGCAGGAAATACCGGCGTGAGTAATTTGTACGATTAGCGCGAGACGTGTAATAGATATCTTCCTGGGTCAGGATACTTTCGCTCGCAAGATCTCGGGCGAGTCATCCTTGCACATTTCATGATTGACGTACCTGACATAGCGAGTTTCGGCGTTTTTCTTGCAGGGCACTTAACGGTCCTCTTTTGCGCCGGCGGTTAAAACGGCGCTGATGCACATCCGTGATTTACGACGTCCTTCCCGGCACTTCAGTGCATTGGGAGCCGAATTTGGGGGAGAGTGAAAGATTAACGCCTTCCGTTTTCTTAAGGATATTAACCGAGCATAAATTTGAATAAGCTCTTAACGTCATCGACACAAATACTCGTTTTCAATGAGAGAAAAAAGGCCTTAAACAAATCTAATTCATTCATCTTAATAAAGCACACAGCAATTACACGATTTTCAGATTGAAATTTCAAATGACAGTAAACGTGTTTGGAAATTAACATTTGAATACTTTTTTTAATGGTAAATTTTTCGAATTGAATTTTCAACCAACAATAATTGTAATTTTGGAATTATAAACGACTAATTGCTTACATTATATTTTCAACTCTCCGTATTTTTCTTTGTAGGGTCACAAACCTAATTATATTATTCGGAAGCGATCAAAATGAACTGAAATGAATGGAGAGAACTCGCTAAACACGCTCGCCAACTACTAAGACTTCGAAGCCCCCAACTCAAACCTAATGCGATCTAAATAACAACCACGAATCGGGACCGGCGGAATGTCTTTATCTACCCGCGGAGACCCTGAATAAAACAGTGGGCCATTACCAATGATAATGAGCAGCTTTCGCCAAATACTTTACGTCGACCCTACGCAGCGCGGTCCGCGACGTATAGCGGTGCTCGGGGCGAGTCGGGCGCGTGGGCTAACGAAAGGCGGCCTGCGAAAACAAAGCGCCAGCTCACACTCGTATTGCATGCGCCAGATTTTTACAGACCTCACAGTGCAGGGCGAAGGGGAAACGAGTGTGACTTGATTGATTCATAGATTAATTTTTATGGACATGTCAACTGTTAAGGATGATTGTTAGTGATTCCGGACGCGTCAACTACAATGATCATTCGTCCCATATATGTAGTGCATGTCGAGTGTGACTCGATTGCATAGATTAATTTTTATGGACATGTCAACTGTTAAGGTTGATTGTTAGTGATTCCGGACGCGTCAACTACAATGATCATTCGTCCCATAAATGTAGTGCATGTTTTTTTCTCGGGAGGTGGCGGTGGTTTCCCCCCCTGGATGGCGAGATCCGGCGACGACCTACCGTCGGCTAGCGGGGTTTCCCCCTCAACCAGGTATCTCCCACCCGCGGGACACCGCCCCAGCCGGGGCAAGCTCTAAGCTCCCGACCGGTCTCCCCGAATACGTGGTAGTGTAGTGCATGTTAGTGTAAGTGTATGTAAGGGGGCGAGGAAGAGGATAAGGAAGAGGAAGGAAAGATCGCGCGCGGTCCGTGGCCCGTTTGTCCGGCATTCTCCTGGTGTTGATCGGAGAAACCACGGAAAACTACCGATCAAAGCAGCCGGCCGCTAGAATTCTCCTCCAGACAGCGACTGAATTCGACCTAGCTGAAAAGCTAGTGTCGAAAATCCTGCCGCCGTCGGGACTCGAACCTAGAACCTCCCGGTCTGCTGCGATGCAGTGACATCAGTTACATACTGAGCTACTGCTCCCGGTCAATTGCTAAGGTGATTCGACCCACAAGTGTAGTGCATGTTTCTATCGCGGGAGGTGGCAGTGATCTCTCCCCGCTGGATGGCGAGATCCGTCGCCGATCTACGCTTCGGCTTGCTCGGTTTCCCCTACCGGGTATTTCCCGCCAGTGGAACATCGTCCTACAGGGCAGAGCGTGTGTGCGTGCGGCACATAGACATAATAAATGTTTTTGCACCTCAAAACAGAGTTTATGAATTCCCTTATTCTGGGAGCGGCAGCTCAGTGCACCAACTGATGTTTGTTCGTTTCTTCGTTTGAAGAGCCAGACCAGACGCTCGCCACCTTGTTGCATGGAAAACGAGAAGTGTTGGGAAAAAGTTTGAAAGTAGCACAAAGAAACAATTTTCAATGGTCATCAACCGAAAATAACACGATGAAAGTGTACAAGATACAATATTCAAAATAAATGCTTTATAAATCTGTTTCTATGTCTTGTAACGAGGTGGTAATTTTGATATCTTGTTGGACTTAAAATTCCCGCTAATATTGTGACGCAAACTGGTGTCTGAAGCTCATTGGTTGCGGTCGGATATGATGCGCGAGAGCCCCCCCCCCCTCCTGATCTCAGTGTCAATGGTTGCTTCTGCAACGTCTCGTACCGGGAGGTCCTAGGATTCGAGACTCGACAGAAGCAGATTTTCTGCACTAGCTAGATCGAACAGAACCGTTGTTCGGAGGAAAATTCTAGGGCCTGGCTGCTCAAGTCGATAGTTTTCAGTGGTTTCTCCGATCAATACCAGGCGAATGCGGTGGCAGTTCCATAACAAACAGGTCACGAACCGCGCGCGATCTTCCTTTCCTCTTCTAAAACATCTCTTCTCTTACACACGTGTACGTACACTTACATACACTACACTACCACATAAGTCTGGATCCCGGCTGGAACGGTGTCCCGAATGGGTGATACTAGGAGCGGGAAACCCGATACCCGACATGCAGGCCTGCCAGAATTTCACATTCCAGTGAACTGAAATCCGGCTCCTAGTTATTGCGTGCACTACCCTTACAGGACAAATGACCAAATTGACGCACCTGGAGACAAAAATCCACACTCGCTTATAACCGGCATATGCCTTGCAACGCCTGAAACGACGCGGGTTTGGTTGTTTTTTTTTCGTGTTTCCGGGCGT